>OVBA01002562.1:254-33393 GCA_900406435.1 Lepidium aucheri | reverse complement strand
AATGTTTGAAGTGAAGGGTAAAATAGGTATATTTGAAAAAAGTAGGTTATTATATTAGTTAATTTTTTCTATTATATATTCATTATTGAAAAATAGAGTCTCTCAAATGATATATATGTTTAGTAATAATTGCTGTTCAAATATAATGATTATTGCATGCATTGTGAAGAGCATATAACTATAAGTAAGAGCACATGGTCTCACTGTTATGTTCCAATCTACCATAATAGGACCAACGTATAAATATTTGTTTTAAACAACATTCGATTGGCTCATGTCTATCATTTTCTTTTCAACACTACTCATTCGTTCTATTATTAATGAGATCGACAAAAACCCGATTCATAACCAAATTTTTTCCTTTCTCCTTGCATATAGAAAGAATCGAACTCTAATACCTATAAAATGCTAAAATGGCTTTTACTACTGTGCCACATGTCCTCGCCTCCAAATCATCACTTTAATTACATGATTGTGACTTATTAGCTCATCATATTCCACATTTTACATAATTTATTGTTCTTTTTCATACATAGACAAATACAATACATCTTTCAACACTCTTGTGCTCTATTGGAAGATGATTGATTTTTCACAAACCCAAAAAGAGGCAAAGCTTTCAACAATGGAGATGAAACAAAGCTCACCAAATTTTAACAATTGTTACAAACAAACAAAACAAAACAGAGAGAAAATATGATAAAATAGTCCTCACAAGCTAAACGAATCACTTTTTTGTTCATCCACCATTTTTAATCATACAGTAGGTTTTAACATTAAACCTTCACCGACTTAGCTGGTTAGCTGCAGCTTTCAATCTGGTATCTCTTCCTTCTTCTCTGTGTTTGTATACTGCAAATCTTGATTCCATGGAAACATCTGTACCCTTACGAAGCAATCGGTTAAAAGACACTGGGCATATGTGCCTATACATCTCTCATACTGATGTTTAGACTGTTTTTCATTGTTCTTCTTCCAATACCAGCATTTCCTTTTTGCATCATCGCAACAAATTCTTCATAATCAATCCTTCCATCCTGTAAGAAAAGGAAAAAAAAACCGAAAACTTTATCAGCAAATAGCAATAGTGAATAATGTCAAGAGAGAAAGCTTACATTGTCTTGATCTACTTCTTTGATTATGTCTTCAAGAAAAACATCTGTCATTCCATGTTCAACGCATGATTGTTGCAGCTCATCAATGGTGATGTAACCACTTCCATCTTTGTCAAAGTACTGAAATGCAGAGACTAGATGCTCTTCCCTCTCTAGTTTATTTAGATGGATCGTCGCTGCAATAAACTCACTGTAATCTATTGTGCCGCTGTTGTCCACATCAGCCTAAGATACAAAACAGAACATGGTTATTGTCATCTGTAGAGCGAAACAAAATAGTATATGTCTCAAAAAGATGTATTTTTACCGCTTCCATAAGATCTCGGATCTCGGTGTCTTTCAAGGTTGAACCATATCTTCTCAAGCCAGCTTTGAGTTCATCAAATGTGATTGCACCACTGTTATCAGTATCCATTGCCTCAAACATTGCTCTTAAACCCGCAATCTCTTCTTCTGAGAGGCTCTCAGCTATCACCTGACCGATCCATAATAGGTAATGTGAATAAACATATTTCAAATGAATATCATGCAGAGACGAGAGAAGATAAAGTAGAAGATCCAAACTGACCTTTAAAGCCATCTTCTTTAATTTATTCATTGCAGAAAATTGTTTGAGACGAGACAGAACAGCCGGATCAAGTGCTCTATCTGGTGCAACTCCGTTCTCACAGATCCATGGATGACCTGAAAGAAAGATATTCAACACAAGATTTAGACTTATTTTGTGTGCTTGCCAATAAAGTAACCATTCATTTAAGTGAGAATAATTACGTACGCAAGACTTCATGAGCGGTTAAACGTTCAGAGGGACTGGAGCATAACATTTTCCGGATCAAATCTTTAGCACTGTCGGATATAACAGGCCATGGTTCTGACTCGAAATCGATATATCCCTTCAACACCGCATCAAATATGCCTTGCTGTGTTTCTGATTTCAAAACACAAAACCATACTTCAGAAATCTAGTCTATGATACAAGAGAACACATTCAAGCGGCTATATGCCCTAGCACATTACCTGCCCAAAAAGGTGGGACACCACTTAGTAATATATAGAGTATAACTCCAGCAGTCCACACATCAGCTTCTGGACCATAATGTTTGAGAAGAACTTCCGGAGCAACATAGTATGGACTTCCAACAACATCCTTGAATATTTGGCCTGCAGATAGAGAACGTGAACACGTTATGCAAAGTTGCAGCATTTGCAATTTCATACTCTTTCAGTGAACAGAAACCAGAGTAATGTCTACACATAAATGTTGTTTTCATCATCTAACTTGAATAGATTCAGATCGGAACAAGCTTGCAAATAAAGCAAAACGAGATTCCTCATCTAAGATCTCATAGTAGTACTAAAGAACATCTTGCAACCAAAACAGGATCTACAATTTCCCTAAGATGCTTAGACACTAAACTACAGATACCACATTACCTGGTTTGAAGAAGACGGAGAGACCAAAATCAATGGCCTTAAGAGAGAAGTCATCATCCTTATTTACCAACAAGAAATTCTCAGGCTTCAAGTCTCTATGCATGACACCAAGAGAATGACACGCCTCGACAACGCCAACAATGATCTTAGTCAACTCAGCAGCTTTCCTCTCACTGTAATGCCCTCTTTGAATAATCCTATCAAACAACTCACCACCAGCACAAAGCTCCATCACAATGTGAACATACAAAGGATCCTCATAAGCTCCTTTAATCGTAACAATATTCTTATGACCCGCTAAATGATGCATTATCTGAATCTCCCTTCTAACATCCTCAACATCTTCTTTAGATATCAATTTCCTCTTAGATATAGACTTACAAGCATAATCAACACCTGTAGCAACATCAGTACACAGATACGTCGTCCCAAATTGGCCTTGTCCTAACTTACGACTCAAAGTGTAAAGATCACGAATGTTAGGAGTCTTATGACCAAGAACATAGTAAGCTTGATTATCCACAGTACGCCTCATTATAGGTTCTTTTACAGGAATCACAAGAACTGGATTGTTGTTGTTGTCTTGTTTCTGAGCTTCTTTAGAGAAATTTTGTTCTGCAGTTGGAGAATGATCTGAAAAAACAGTAGTGACGGATTTGGAATTCTCCTCGGGCCTACTATTATTGCCCTCGTAGATTTTGTCCTTAAAAGAACCACGGCATGAATTGCCCATGAAACAACTTCTCTATTTTCGCAACTTTTCACTTTCTTTTTCTCCTCATCCAACGAAAACTGTTACCAATAACCCCAAAATCAAACAAAAAAAAGTATCAAACTTTGAAACAAAGTCTGAGAACCCATATCAGATCAAGCATCAACGATCATAAGATTTTCGTGATTTACTCAAAAAAGAAAGAAAAATAGACAAAAGCTCCTGAAAAGTCGTCTCTTTTAGCTCAGGAGAAGCTTCATTAAATGTTCATCGATCATAAAACGGTAATAGATCCCCATTAAAAGAACCAAACACAACAATAAATGAAGAATCAATTTGTAAATAAACAAACATCAAAAACAGAGGATCTAATACCTGAATTAGTAGAATAACAAAGAGAAGACGATGAAATGGATTAATATTTCTCAGAGACGAAGATAGTTTTAAGTCAATAACAAAAGAAAAAATGATCTCTTTTCTTTCTTTAGTTTTTGGTTTTAAAAATACAAAAATCTCTCTGTAATTGCTGTTTCTGGTTGGGTAATTGGATTCGTTGAATCATCAGTGTGAAGATTTATTCCTTTTTGATGATGAAGGAGAGAGGATGGTGCAAAGAATGGTCTTACGCGGTTTCGTCTCACCTTCTTCATTTTCTTAATTACTCATTTAATTATGATTTAATTAATTACTTTCTTAATTTTACTGTTTTGTAATGATAAGTTGATAATGCAAGTTGTAATTTTGTAAGGATTAACTTATTTTTAAGAGATTGATTATAAACCAAACGTTGGAGGTTTTTAAACAGTTAATAATTATGCCTAACTTAGCTAATTACAAATCATTATTAGCTGCTTTTAGTTAAGAGGTTAATTATGATTAAGAGAACAAAACAGTGGACAACTTGATTGGTTTTGTCTTTTAAAATATTCAACTTTTGCCATGTTGACTTTTCACATGGTTCTTACTCTCTTTTTTTATTTATTTAAATCACTAATATTATTTTTCTTGTTTTGTCAAATGTGTTTATACTGTACTAAATTTTACAACGACATATATATAATCAAAAAAAAAATTAAAAACCTCGCTAATACACCAATTAAAAAAATAAACACTCTGATTTCTGTGCGGTCTAATTTAACAATTTATTTTAAAATTAATTAGTATTTTAATTTTTTCACAAGAACTAATCTTTTTGTTTTGGGTCTATTACAAGAACTAATCTATGAATTGTAGTTCAAATAATGTCATTGTCGTCTAGTGAATCAGATCGCAGACTTTAATTGTCTCGCACGTGCTACAAATTTAGTTTTTTTCTTTGTTCTAAGGTTTTTTATAAATAATTTTATAAATTGAATCTTATCTTCTTCTATTGTTCTTTGAATTTAAACTTTTTTTAAAAAAAAAACACAGTGAGCTGATATGCAGTTAGATCTAATTTTATTAGTTATCATTAATCAATAGCTTATAACATCTCTTGGCCTAAAAGTGAGTTTTTATTTTTTTAAAAAAAATTAACAGTTGGACCGATAAATTTCGATCTATAATCTAAACTTATTTTTAAAAATCTCAAATAAAAATATTTTTTATTACACAACTACCATATATCAAAAAATAACATAAATAGATTTAACTATTAGACCAAAAACATTTTAAGAACAGCAAAGTTTGGATTTAGCTAGCAAAAATAGATTTTTCCACTCACAAAAACTGCAAACATAATCTAAATTTGGTTACGAGTAAACCACACTAATCTGATTTTGTGGAAAAAATAGGTTTTCAACTTCAATGGTAAGGAAATAAGATTTTAATTTTCACAAGTGGAAAAATATGTTTATAATTTTTATGAGTGAAAATTTTAAATAAGATCCATAGTTTACGTGGATTTTAGTGCTATATAATATTTTTGAGAGAGAAATAGACGGTGGATCTAAACTTATTAAATAAAAATTGGATTTATTTAGAATCATCTTTAAAATGTGAGGCCAAATCATGATTATCTTGTTTTTTAGGCATAAAAATGACTATGAAAGCTTAACTATTTGTATACATAATTATTGCAACTTGCTAATAATAAATTTAATTTAGTAAAAACCTTATGAAGAAGATTCAACTTTTTGTGTTTGACCAAAACATACCGATCAAGATGACAAATTTTAATATACCCAAAAAAAGAAATCACTTTAATATACATAATCATTGACGTAAATAACATTTAGTCCAGTTGCTAGTAGTAAGTCCATTAAAGGTAGACGCATATATACAACTAGAATCAAGTTCTACCGCATACAAAATTTATGTAAGAATTTAGCTAATAAACATTTGTAATGTATATATATATTGCCGTTGACTACCAAAAAAGCCTTTGATTTTCCATCTTTCAGAAAAATGTGTTCACACCAAATAAAACTGAAAAAGTACTCAAAATTTAAGTCAAAATGGAGTGTTAATTGATGGAATTTTCTCTTTGACTTCTTATTAATGATTTTCGATCATAAGAAAAGTCACATAGAGTTGCCATAAACTAGTTCTAAACAGAATAGACAAAAATATGAAGACCTCATAAAATAAATACTTTTCTAAAACCTGTGCTAAGATTAATTCCAAGTTCTTTGGTGTTGAGAGCTTTTGACAAACCTAAAAACAACTGATTTTTAGTCTCCTTCTAAGACAAGATGGTCCAGAACATAACAAAGAAACAAAAGACAACGAAACACTTTCCTATCGGGAAAAATATTAATTTAACCTTGTATTTACCGAAAATGGTTGATTAAACTTTGAATTTTGGATATGATTAATTGAACATTTAATTTTTTTGTTGATTTCTAAAAAAACTCTGAACTTTGCGTTGATTATGCCAATTTAACCTTTTGCGAAAATTGAATCTAAAACCTAAAAAGTTTCAATACTTTAAATCGACGAATTTGAACAAATTCTTGAAAGAAAAGAGCAAATCAAGCTTATCAATTCTTCATAACGAAGATAAAAAGTGAATCGAACTTCCAATTTCCAATTTGACTTTCAGAGTCAATTTTGATTTCATTTTTACAAAAGGTTAAATTGGCATAATTAACGCAAAGTTGATGGGTTTTTAGAAGTCAAAGGTTTAATCAACCACATCCAAACTTCAAGGTTTAATCTACCATTTTCGGTAAATACAAAGTTAAATTGACATTTCCCACCTTTCCTATTTGCTCATTAGTCATTAGACTCATTACCACTTTACTAACAATACAATTTCAGGCAGGAGTTGAACAAGTACATATGCAGGCTCAAAGAAGATCAAAATGCTCATTTCAACCACCACACGACGCTTATTCTGGTTCTGATGTTAACAAAGATTAATCTAATCTTCTAAACTTCACATTGATGACGAAAATTGGAGCTACTAGATTAGAGCTGCAGATAAATTCATATATTACTGTAGCAGAAGAGGATAAATTCACTTTGTTACTAGAATGTGAATACCAAATTTCACTTTTGTATATCAGTAATTGAAAATGCCAATATCTAGTCCAATGGAAACATCATGTAGTTTATTTATCTAGAATGAAAAAGTCTCTTGAAAGCTTGTGCTCTCTCTTTATCTTCAGCCATTTAGCTACTTGGAAGATCAAGTCCTTGAGGAATCTTCCCAGGATAGTTTGTGGTCTCTTCAGAATCAGCCCCCAGCTTCCTATACAGCCAACAGCATAACAGATCAACACACTCTCAGATCTTTACTTTCATTTTATCAAAACTAGGATCCATTTTTTGCTTACTCATGATCCACGATGACCATTGAGCGAAGCTCACAGTTGTTGAAACTGAACAAAGAGAGAGATTTTGATTAGTATAACAGTTTCTGCATTCTTCATATTACATCAAAGGTTGGTGCTTGTAGACAGAAAGTTTGTGTTTAAGTTCTTACTGTATAAACAGTTCTTTCTTTATGTCGTCAACACAATCCTTCCCAAAAGAGCTCAAGAGACCGTGCAAGAAGCCACTGTGAGATACAATTGCGATCTCCTTCTCTTTCCTTGTCCATAGCCTTCACAAAGCAAGTAAAAAGTAGAGAGATTGAGTTATATTTGTTTTTATATCACTATGTGAAAGTGGTAGCAAATATGAAACTCACCATTTGAAGAACTCTACACCTCTGGCTGCAACTTCTTCCACACTCTCTCTTGGACTAGGCTTCCACAAAACATCCTTGTCGGTCTCAATCTAAAAACATAAGAGAAAAGGCATAAACAACTTTCCAGAACATCCACTGAAGATATTAACCAAATAAGATGTTGTGTTCTTTTATACAATTGAGAAATCGATTGCAGGAAAAAGAGCTTTGTACTCTGTGACGCTATTTCGCCTGTCACAAGGATGATCACCCTGCATTCATCAAAAATGAATCTTTAAAAGTGTGATTATTGAATTCATTCATAACTATACTAACACACTCCTTAGTTACTTATGTACCATAGTTTCTCTACATAGCTCAACAGCAAGAAAAGGAGGGCTATTTATGCTTGAAATCGCAGGGCGGTCACTGTTGCCAGCATTCGCTACCATTAGTGGTTTAGCATCTTCTCCATTAGTATCTTCTTCGCCTCCAAAGGCACCAACTGCTGTTTGTATAGTTCTACATTTTGAAAAAACAATCATACAAACTAAGTCTTTGATATTATTTCAGTTTGCTGAATGAACCAAGAAGCACAAGCGCAGGCTTATTATCTTTCATCTACTTCTTAAGCATAAAGTAGTAACAATGAAAGATATAAAGAAAGAGGAAGGTTTAAGAACCTAAGCAGAGGGGAAACAATGACTAGTTCAATCTTGTTTGTGAGCTTAGTTGCTCGAACATGGCTTCGTAGATGATCAACCTGTGTCACACAGAGAGAGATAGATGATGATGAGAACAAAAACATCATTGCCAAATCCAGACCAGAAACAAAGGATAGAGAGACATATATGTACCTGTTGCCAACCAAGAGGGGTGAGATGAGCATCAAAGTATTTCTCAGAAGAATAAGCACTGTGATCTTTTTCACCAGCCACATTATGAATCCCTTGAGCATGTCTCACCTACAACACAAAACAAAAATGACGCATTTCAGAAACTTAACAGAGAGCGAGAAACTGAACCACAAGTGTTTCTATGTACTAACCAAATGAATGGTTTTGCAACGATGAAGCGGGTAAAGACCTATGCCTTCGTGGGCCATGGCTAAACAAATATCTTCAGATTAAGATCAAGATCCAAAACCTCACAACTAAGAAGAAAGCAAATGACGTGAAAATCAGAAGTTACCTTAAAATAGAGAAGAGGAAAGATCCTTAACCGCCGGATATGCCACTCTCTATATTATTTTATTGCAATGAAAGAAAAATGAAGAGTCGTGTAAGATTTATAGAGGCTTAAAAAGAAGCCATGTAATTTCGACGAATTGGATTCAGTAATTCTTTTTTGTCACAGCTCACAAAGAGACACGTAATTTACCATTTTTCTCGTGTATCTGTATAGAATTTCAGCCTAATCGTCTATAATACAATGTATCAGCCTTAAAAAGACAAAAAGTTTCAAGCTTTTACATTCTGAATTGCTGTGAATTCACATAAAAAGTTTGGATTTTGGACCCACATTTGGAATCATAAGTTTTGATGGGTTAAGATCTCCCTCATAAAATGGAAGGTATGATTATGAACACGTGATTAGGATCGTGACAAGTTGCAGAGAGAGAGAGATTCCTCAATGATGTCGGCCATAAACAGCTGCCACAAAAAACTCCAAGCTTCTTATAAATAATAGTATAATTCTCCGGAAAAGACGAAATTTGAAGACATCACAAACATGGGAGCTTCTGATTAAATAAAACTATAAAGACTTTTCTATGGTTTAAATCAGTTAAAGATCATTGTTTTCTTTTACAGCAATATTACTCATTAGCACTCTACTTACAAACCAATCTCAGGCAGTGGTTGTGAAGTTGACCAAGAGCGTTTGACAGTGAAGCAAAAAGATCAAAACGCTCGTTTTAACCTTTAGACAATGCTTGCTTATCTAGTTGCGAGAGAAGCTTACATAATAGTATCTTTGGAGTTGTTTCTGGTTCTGATGATGACAAACAGAAATCTGATTTTGTGGTGATTCACACTGATAATTTAGTTGCCTCTACTGGTTTCTTCACTCCTCCACTTGTAGGGCTATATTGTTAACAATTGTATAATGGTTAGATGAGAAATCAATGCAGAAAGATTTTAGTTTCTTACATGGAATTTGGTGAGATGTGTACTTACAATCCACTTAAGACTTTGATGGCGTCGTAAAAGAACCATTGTAAGGTAATGACAGGTCCAACAATTGTGATCCGAACAGGAAGACTTCTAGTGAATAGACCAACAACCCCTATGTTTCGTACAGCCTGATGCTCAAGCAAAATAACCAACATCAATCCAAAGAAAACTGTACTCGATGATTGCAGAAGTGCAAGATAGATTTCAAAGATATAACTGTTAATGTTGATTAGTTAAGAGTCTACCTGCAACACACTCTTGGCTTTGTTGTTGTACAGAGACGAAACAACGACATCTGCGGGGTTAGAGATGATTGTACCTACGGCTCCAGCAGTATAGCCAGCAATACATGTAACACCGAGTTGTTGAGCCTTAGAGCAATCTTGCTTTCTTTTCTGGATAATGTTTTGATATATAAACTCAACTGATTGCTCAAACGTTGAGAACATCACCATGGAAACTGAAACCATAAAGGAGACATAATCATGAGCAATATGGTTTTGGTTAGATAACAAAACCAAGTCTATGAACATGTGCATCTCTATAGCTCAATCCTCTAAGCTAATACCTAAAACGGAACAAATTTGATTACATAACTGATGGTTTTAGAGTCTTGATAGATTAAGATCAAAATGATGCAGAGAGATGATGATGATCAAGTTGATTAAGTGAAAACATGCATTATACGAAGCAGTGTTATTACATGGAAGATTGCGACACCAGAGCGGAAAAAGTCCTCTGTGGAAGCTGCATTTGGAGAGATAAAGACTCAAAAACGACACAAAGTGAGACAGAAAAGCAGAATGATTCTGAATAAGAGCTTACCCTGCAAGACCTTCACTTCTATATACTCTTGGAAACCCATCAAGCAACCCTTTTGCAAACATGGGCTGCGTTTGAACTCTAACTTTTATGGCTTCAAATGGACATAAGGCCATATCAGCAAATATCTGTGCAGAAGCGCTACTGAGAAAATAAATGGAAGTTCTCTTATTATTAGGTAACACATTGCTGTAGAGTGTCTTGAAGTACTCATAGAGTCCGAATCTGCATCCACCTTGAGCACCATAGCCTAAAAGCTTCCCCGACCAACCTCTCCATAGATAGGAATAGCCATGCTCTCTTAAGAGAGTGGAGAAACCGGAAGGTATACTATTGTATTTCACTGGATTCACCTACAAGATAGAGTGATTGATCCTCAATAACTAATCAGTCATATGATGATCCAGATTCAACATAGAGTCTATAAAATCTTAATTTAGCAGTTCTATCCACCATTATACATTTCTAACAAGACAACTAACTCGAAGAAACAAACAGGATTAGAAACTTTTAGCATCAAAATGAAATTAAGAAACAGAGAAACGAAACAAAACCTGCATATTGACTTTAAGGACATCAAGAGGAGTTATAGCCAAATGAGTTGTTCCAGCACTAAGCATGCCTCCCATGGTACAAACTGTATAAAACCAAGGAGAAGACAAATGATCGTCTAGTTTACTCTTGACTCTTGTCATCTTCTACCAAAGTCGATACAAATTCCAGATGAACCCTAATCGTGATCCCTCAGACACAAAAGTTGGTCTTTGGAGTTTTCTCTGGTAAACCCAAAACCCAGAAATGAAACACGTCACGAATGCATTCACAGGAAAGCTAAAGAAAAGGGGAAAAGAGCGTACGTGGAGGGATTCTCATTTCTGATGGAGATGGTTTGTCCACGTCTCACGGACGCCAAAGACAAGGCCCAGAACAAAACAGAGAAGCTTCTTTAGTTTTTACACACAAAAAGTTCCAAGCTTTCGGGAAAGAGTTGGCGGAAAAATCGCATCTTTTGGTAAAAACTAAAAAAGGTAATTTTCAGTTTAGGTTTCCATGTCGGCGAATAGTTTCGTTGCTTACCGTTGCCGGGATTTTTATGACTCCTAATTTTAACTGGCCTTCCGATTAATGGGCCTTATGTTAACATAATGGGCCTTCCACTTAATGGGCCTACCGCTTCATAGGCCTTCCAATGCATGTGCCTTATCGTTAGGCTTCTCAAATTCGTAAGATCAATCAAGTTCTTCAGATTGATTTGGATATCTGTCTAAACCCTTATATTAGTGAACATACTATTCTAAGTTACAAATAATAGCAAGTGACATTGAGCCTGCCGGTAGGTGTAAGTTCATTAAAAGCAGATACACTTGCATATTTCATATTTGAATTTTGCTGCTTGCATTATGCAGAAATTTGGCTAATGGGTTGGTCTGGTAGATTAAGACAAAATAACGAAGTTTTTTAACACAAAACCCCAAAAAACAAAAAAATAAAGACACTATTGACAAAATCCGATTATCTGCTATCCTGAAATTGAAGTAAAAAATTTACTGCCAACCAATTTAGCAGATGCGTAATTTCTTATAGAGAATGAGAGTATTTCGAGATTTAAACTCAAGCTTCTATATCAGTAAGATTAAGATCCTATATGTTTCTCGAAATTTGGCGAAGTCGAAAACAAAATCAACCCATTGACACCTAAAGAAGAAAAGAGAAAACCACGAACAAACTATATGAATATGAACAAGGAGCAATACTAACCTTCACACGAGAGTTACCAAACCTCGAAAAGCAGACACTTTATTGTCAAACACTTATAAATAAATTTGTTTGGAAATAACGGTTAAATATTCAAAAATAAATTTAAATATTTATTTTGGAGAATTTCATCTGAAATGATTTTTTTAAATAACTAATTATATAAAATATCCTTTTTTACAAAAAGATAATATTATATAGAATTAGTTTTGAAAAGAGGGCATTCTGAATAACTATTTTTTTTATTTTAACCGTTTATTTTCCAATATTGGTATGTTTGATTGATAATAAAATATAATATGTTCGTTAATCTGCCAATTCATTGTATTGTATTAAAGAATCCAATTACAAAGATAACACCCAGTTATTTTAAACTTTTTATTAAAAAACGTGTATTACTAGAACTCTTTTTGTTATAAAATTATATACTTATACAAGTTTTATACAAAGCCTGCTAAAATGAGATAAGTATTGACTGGCTGCTTAAACCCTAAAGACGTTTTCTATTGCTACAAAAGATATATTTTGTTATTTTCTTGTTGTCTCTAATTGACCTTCCAAATTTCATGTGACTCAAATCCTTTTTTTATTATTATTGGTAAAAGTAACCCTAAAAGTAATCTCATTCTTTTGGTAGTTTACAAAGATTCACTGTGGACATATGATTCATTGACAAATTATATTACAACATTAGATGTTAACTGATTGTCATCTCCGATCGACTAGCTGGTATCTATTGTGGGTAGGGGTATTAATTAGAGTTGATTTGTACCATTTAATCCATCCTATTACCGATTATGTTTAATTGCAGTCTTTTACAGGTTAATCTATCATAATCCATGGGTTCTAAACTATTAATTCTAAGTCGTCCTGTATTATACCACACCTTGTGTAATTAAGTAATATAAAAGCATATGTCTATAAATTAAAATTAATTATCATATAATAAGTGAATTTTTTGTCGAGTCAAAACCACAAATAAAGAGTTTGAAAAGTAAGCAAACATAATTAATTAAGTTAACGCTTAAATTAAAAATTAATTTAACCAAACAACATCTCTAATTTTTTTAAGAAAAAAGTTTTTAAGAAAATGAGAAGATAAAATAATTCAAAAATATGTAGCAGCATATCCGTATAGTTTAAGCTTCAATTTTGTGAGATTCTTCGCAAAGACCTTCAAAATCATCATCTGCATATTAAATATTCATACACTAAACCTTAATTATTGTATACACATAAAATAATGTATTATTTACTATTTTCTTCAAATCTTTGCAGGTTCGTGTACTAAGCAGAACTTAAACATTTGAAGATGATATATGTTAACAAGTATAAGTAATTTTTTGTAGTACTTTTGTAAGTCGAACCATCTTATGAATATTGGAAAATTGGCTAAGAAAAATAAAAAACAAAAAAATAGCAAATATCCTAATTAAATGGACATAAAAACGTGTATATAGAGTTAAATACTAGATCATACAATGTAATTAATCATTTTGAAACTTTTAAAAAATAATATAAAGATTTAATGATTAATGGACTATGTAAATTACATATTGCTCTAATATGTGGATTAGCTCATTTTTCGTATGGGTTTATCCCACAATATCTGCTAGACCATAGTGAACTGACCCGTAATACCCACTTTTTTGGGTTACAAAAACCTGAATCCTAACCCATTCCATAGTGTAACGGATTGGGTGCAACCCACGGGTTCTCAACCTTAATTGACACCCCTAATTGTGGGGAATCTGAACCTTTTACTGCTTCCTAAATATCAAAAGATTTGTTCAGTGTTTTATATAAATTAACACTGTTTGCCGATGACAAATGGATGGTGGTTCAATAGTAGTGCTTATTATACAAATGCTCAGTTTGTGGTTCGATTTCTCTGAGTCCTTGATGTAAGGAAAAGGAAAAAAGAAATTTTAGGATATAGACTTTGATTATAGATCATGCCTTATCGATCTAATTATTTGTTTGAGTAAGGTTGGAAAAAAAACTGCTTTACTTAATATAATATACATCACTTAATATAAGCTTTTATTTAAAATAATTTTACATAGTTTGAATTTGAAAGACGGCTATAAGTTTCATAAATTATGAATAAACTGGTATATATAAAATAAATGATGTTTGACATAAAATAAAAAAATAGAATGATATGTATTTTATATATAGGTTGACACAGTTTTATTTATGAATGTACTTATTTCTTTTCTTTTTAGTCAACTCAATAATTTTGTTCTCAATAATTCTTGTCAGTTTGAAAATTAAAAATCATAGCATGTATGAAAATAATTATATTTGTTTCCTCAGGCTTTAGTTTTTCATTAATTGTATTTAATTCAAATAAGATTGGAAGGGGAGAATGCGATTTATAATAAGAAATTAAGGAATGAAAAAGAAATCCTCTTAGGTGCAGTAACAATTTTTTATGCTTATTAGTAAATTATAATGTTTTCAGTTATATATGTTAATTGTCCAAAATACGTCTTAGAATTTATAAGAATAGACATTTCGCTTAGTTGCTATTAGTCTTATGGTTAGAATGATCCAGTTAATGATTTGACACAATGTTCGATTTCTACGTGCTGTATTATGGTAGCTTAAAAAAAAGATTTTAGGGGTGTGCTTTAGGCTATGAATCGGACTTTCTCGATCCAATTATTGAAAAAAAAATAGACATTCGATGTTGAGTTCTTCTCATAACTCTGGTATTACGATTTTGACCCTTTTTCATCATATAATTCAACTCTCGGTTTAGGTTATGGATCAAATATTCGAGTGATATTCGAGTGATATTAACGGTTCAAAATGTTTAATTCTTTTCGGATAAAAATTATTGTAGTTTGGTTGACATGGTCATAAAACAGAAGAATACAAGAGCTTCACGAAAAGTCTATATTACCTCCAAAAAAAGGAAATGAAGAACCAATAAGATTGAAACCCAACTCAAAGGGAAACTACAAGTTAATTTGACGAGTGAATATCCGAAGAATATAGACTTAGTCCAAAATAGCAGCCACTTATGTCCTATAAATACTTCCTATAGTATTCTGACATTAACATATCGAAAACAAACCTCATAAAGTACTATCTCACAATCAAAGCTCTGTCCGCAAGTATTATACATCGCTTA
This sequence comes from Lepidium aucheri, assembly GCA_900406435.1. Classification (NCBI taxonomy): domain Eukaryota; kingdom Viridiplantae; phylum Streptophyta; class Magnoliopsida; order Brassicales; family Brassicaceae; genus Lepidium; species Lepidium aucheri. Next base: position 18,146 of record OVBA01002562.1, on the reverse strand, counting down.
AGTTTCATTTCCCGGTAAGATGCAAAACATGCAAATGGAAAGCCCTAAGTCTCCTCTTCAGCCACCAACTTATGGCAACTTAGTCACAATCTTGAGCATTGATGGTGGTGGCATTAGAGGGCTAATCCCTGCCACTATTCTCGGGTTTCTCGAATCCGAACTTCAGGTATATATTTTTGTTAGAACGTGATTAATATCCCATATCGTAAATTTAGATTATTATAATCTAACTAATCTAATATACATAATGTATGGATTACTCCACTTATTATCACTTAGTGTTTTGAGTTCAAAACTCATAATCTATCAATTTTTAAGTGATCTAACTATATGTACCATGTTTATAACATTCATTTTCTAACATATCAATTTGTACATGGATATACAGAAATTGGATGGAGAAGAAGCAAGGCTTGCAGACTATTTTGATGTAATGGCCGGAACAAGCACCGGCGGTTTGGTCACAGCCATGCTCACTGCTCCTAACAAAGAAGGCAGACCCTTGTTTGCAGCCTCTGAAATTAAGGATTTCTATCTTGAGCATTGTCCAAAGATCTTCCCACAAAATCATTACCCATTTTCGGCTGCGAAAAACCTTGTTAAGTCCTTGACTGGTCCTAAATATGATGGTGAATACCTTCATCAACTTATCCATGCCAAGTTGGGTGATACAAAGTTGCATCAAACACTTACCAATGTTGTCATTCCAACATTCGATATCAAGTATCTTCAACCTACTATCTTTAGTAGTTATCAGGTTTGTTTAGCTTATTCGTATTTGTGAAAGGGTTATTAACAAAAACTTTGGTATATATGATATATATGTGACTATTTTATAGGTTAAAAACCATCCTCTCAAAGATGCAACTCTTGCTGACATAGCCATCTCAACTTCTGCCGCTCCTACATATTTGCCTGCTCATTTATTCAAAGTTGAAGATTCAACAGGTGTGAAAGAATACAATCTTATTGATGGTGGAGTTGCAGCTAACAATCCGGTAAATTTCTACCACAGCTATAAAAAAAAACTATTAAGATATTATTTCGTCATAATAACACATATTCGTCACAATATTAATGATATTGTTATGAATTTATGATAATTTGTAAATGGTTACAATACAATTGTCACAAATTTATATTAATAACAAAATGTCACAAATTTATATTCATAACAAAATGTCACAATACATGTGATAAATAAACCTAGTAACAATTATAAATCTAGTAACCATTTCGTTATAAAATCACAATAACTTGTTTAAAAAACTATAAATTCGTAACAAAAAATTATATATCACAAAAATCTGTCGTACATATTTCTAAAATTATATATGTTATATGTCAAATATAGGCTTTGGTGGCAATTGGGGAAGTAACAAATGAGATCACAAGAGGAAGTAGTGATTTTTTCCCAATAAGACCAAATGATTATGGAAGATTTCTTGTGCTTTCTCTTGGAACTGGAAATCATAAAGCTGAAGAAAAATTCAATGCAACTGAAGTAGCTGGTTGGGGATTGTTGAGTTGGTTAACACATGACAACTCTACACCTCTCATTGATGCTTTCATGCAAGCTAGCTCCGATATGGTTGATTTTCATCTCTCTGCTGTTTTCCGAGCTCTTCATTCTGAAGCCAACTATATTCGTATCCAGGTATGAAAATTCAGGTTCTTTTTTAACTTTTTTTTTCGGGAAAACCGCATATTTTCCCACAAAAAATATCATATATAGTACGAGGTATTAGTTTGAGATGCATCTGGTGTTATATGATACATTTCGTGGGAAAATGAAATATTTTCTCTTCTCTTTTTCATTTTGGATTACGCGAATAATCCAGACGAGACTAACTAATCTCACGGATATGAAAATTCACATTAATATATTCTTTGTTGACACAATTTTCTCAATATTTGGTTTCACTTATATATAGGATGATACATTAACTGGCGATGCTGCTTCTGTTGACATTGCTACTGTTGAAAACCTTAACATTCTGGCCAAGACAGGAGAAGAACTACTTAAGAAACCTGTTTCAAGAGTTAACCTAGACTCTGGTTGTAACGAAGAGGCTTATAAAATGACCAATGAGAAGGCTCTAATTAAGTTAGCAGGAATACTTTCAAAAGAAAAGAAGACTCGAGACATGCGATCACCTCATGGAAAAGCACCAATTAGGAACTAAAGAGATCATTATTTTAACTTATTGTTGATGATGATTCATTTGTTTCACTAATGCACATACCTTTGTTTTATTTTTCATAATTGATTGTGGCCTTGTTTTATTTTTATTGATTGATTGTGGTCAAGTGTGGCCACTTGTATATTTAAATAAAGTTTAATGCATGTATTTTTATTTTCAAAAGGATTTCTATTTCAAATTAAGTGTTACAAGTTATAATCGTTCCGATTGGCGATTTTATTGGAGCAAGATGGTTGAAAGAAAAATGTAACACTCTGGTTTCGGCTAAAGATCACTTATCTTTTCGGTTATTTGTTTAGAGAAAACTCTGAAGTTAAGCATGTTTGTGATGGAGTAGTCAAAAGATGGATGACCTTTCGGGAAATAATTTTCGGAACCATATGAATGAGGATAAAACATGGGGAAAGATCATGTGGTAATTTTTAGGGTTGGTACGTAGTATACCGATCTATCGACCAGTAAGGTGGGCCCACGGACCCGAAAAGGATGTGGGATCAATTAAAGTAGCGGTCAAAGCATTACAAAAAAATGAATAGGCAAATCAAAATTTTTTTGAAAATAATGGATATACTTAATGGTTAGGTGCCAATTTACTCTCCGTCTAGTGGTTAAGATGATCCAGCTAATGACTTAGGTACTGGGGTTTGATTCTTCTTNGGTTAAGATGATCCAGCTAATGACTTAGGTACTGGGGTTTGATTCTTCTTCACTACACTAGTAGATTAAAAGGGATATTAGAGTGTGGATTTTAGACTATGGATTATTCTTCTCCACTACACTAGTAGATTAAAAGGGATATTAGAGTGTGGATTTTAGACTATGGATCAGGTCTTGTCGATCGAGTTGTTAACAAAAAAAACTAATGGTTAGCAAATACTCATAAATAACTCTAAACACATGTTTTAAGAGCTAATCTCAAATGAAATTGTGAGTGATAGCCAAATAAGCAATCACTAATGCAAAGACTCTTTTGTTGCTACCAATTAAACCCAATACTCAAGAGTGGTTTATAACTTTATATATGGCATAAGCTCATACCAAATAAACTTCAAAGAAACTAGAAATACAAGTAAGAGACTTAAACCGAATTGAACCAGGAAAATGATACTATTTACAATTTGTTGATGATCTCATTCATTAGCACTAGATAATCCTATGTTCATCTTAGTTTCAGGATTGTGTCCTTATGCTCTTTACTTCATGTTCTAACCAGACTTCTAAATTGAATTCATAATCGAAGAGAAAGTAGTTTGTTATCAAAACATAGAATTGCTACTGAATTCTCATAAATCAAAATCAACCAAAACTCAGAAAACAACATTGTCCATTTAGTAATTTATTTTTGTGTAGAACAACAATCACTCTAATGTCTACTTTAGCTTCAAGTAGGAAACTTTATTATCATCTAGAAATTACAATACAGAAAAACAGATTTGTTTCAAATCTCAGCAGAATCAAACATCAAAAGGAGACACTGTTGACAAGCCTAGCACCAATCTTATCAAGCTTCCTCACAGATGCAACAGATTTCAATTGTCCAACTTTCCAAAATGCTTCAACCATTTTCTCTCCAATAGCTTGTCCTTTCTCCTCCACATCAATCACAGCAACAGCCGTTGGTCCAGCTCCACTAATTGTACATCCATACGCTCCAGCTTCCAAAGCAGCCTTCTTCACAGCTTCCATTCCCGGAATCAATGGTGCTCTAGTCGGTTCTACAATCTTATCCGACGATAACGCCTTCCCAAGCATTGGTACATCTCCTTCATACACTGCAGCAACAAAAGCAGCTACTTGGCTATTGTTCCAAACATGTTTAACCATTGGTATCTCTGAAGGCAATGCAGCTCTCATTTTTTTAGTTGGAGCTTCAAATTCAGGGGTCACTAGAACAAAGAAGAGATCTTTATCTGATGGGAATATCAATGGCTTTAAATCAAGTGGTTCATAGTTTCGAATCAAAACAAATCCACCCATGATCGCTGGTGCTATATTATCAGCGTGATAACCTGAAACCTTAGCTTCTGATTCTAAACCAGCCAATACCAATTGCTCAAGTGTTAACGGCCGGCCATAGATTTCGTTAACCGCTACAGCTCCTGCTGCAGCACTAGCTGCACTTGAGCCTAAACCGCTTCCTAAAGGAAGACCTTTGTGCAAAACCATTGATAAACCAACCGATCTGTTCCCTATCATCTTCATAGTCGCCATGGCTGCGATTCCAGCGCAGTTCCTGATAGGATTTGTGCTGAGTTTTGTTGTGGTTCCGGTGATCTCAGTGATTAAGATCTCGCCGGGTCGTACAGAGGAATCTACACGGAGAGTCACGTAGTCACCGAGACCATCAACGGCACATCCTAAGAAATCGAAACCTGGTCCCAAATTAGCTATGGTCGCTGGAGCAAAAGTCTTGACTGTGGCGAAAACTGGCTCTGGCTCGACGGCAACGAGGGTTTGTACTGAAGCTCTGCATCGAAAGACGGATACTTTTGCGAATAATGGATGTGATGGATTGAATTTAGGTTGAAAATAGGAAATGGGTTTGGAAGGAGATTGGAAACAAAGACTCGCCATTGATTCGATCAATAAAAGCAGATGAAGAAAGACAAAAACCTTAAAGCTGATTGCTTATATAAGAGAGAGAGAGATGAACAAACGTGACCACCTAACCTAATGTCTTCAGCCTTCAGGATTCCAGTGTAAAGCTGATTGCTTGTGAAGTGACTGAGGTCAGATTCAGATTCGATCCTGACCAGTGAAATCAACGGTTTAACCACAAACCGAATTAAACCGGACCGGGAAGCTTTTCCACTTTGGCTCTTACAGAGTTGCAGGTATTTCTGCAGTTGGTGTTTTTGGCTTCAGCTTAGTGAGGTCAGATTCAGATTTGATCCTGTATTCCCGACCAGTGAAATCAACGGTTTAACCACAAACCGAACAAAACCGGACCGGGAAGCTTGTCCCCTATGGCTCTTACAGGTATTTCTGAAGTTAATGTTGTGGCTTCAGCTTAGATGATTGTAAACGTGTATAAACAAAATTTCATTTTGGTTACAAATGAAGTGTGTGTTATATTGTACATATGAACAAAGTTACAAGGGCGTAGCTTCTGTTTCTTCATATAGATCTTCTAGATGCACTTCTTGAGATAATACTATTCGTATTCATTGAAATATCGTTGTGCCTTTTGCGCTTTAACCTTCGCTTGGATTCTTCGTCCTTCTCATCAACAAATGCTAGAAAATTTTGCAGTTTTGTTGAACGTGAAGATTTCGGTGTAGTTGTAGCTTGTTCTTCTTCTGGTATGTATCTGCAGAAGTCGCGGATTATCTTGAAGAAGTGGATAAAGAGAGCAACAAAACAAGCAATCCCACACACAAGGAACATGCCCCAGAAGCTATGCACGTTGAGCTGTTCTGGATCACCTGACTCGGACTCTTGTGAGCTGCAGTTAGATTTAGAAAGCCATCTGTCATGGATCTTCTGAAGCTCGCCACTTTCAGATAGACCAAGAATAGCTGTTGACATGTCAACTGCTAAAAGAGAGTCTCTCGGGAAGGCCTGAAAATGCAAAAAAATATGGTTCAGACGATGTTCAAACATCCCAGTAAAGAGAGAACGAATTTAGAAGATGATGACTCACAAATCCCCAACCGCCTCTGGTGAATTCTTGGCCTCTAATGGCAAACTTACAGTACTCTGAGAGGAAGAGATCAACGTAAGGACGTTCATCAACAATTGCAGCAACAGTGCCATTTTGAAGTGCATTAGCGTATTCTTCAGGAGAGGCAAGTGGTACAAGTCTGGATCTGGCGATGTTAAGCTCATCAGTCATGTAGTTTTCAGCAAAAGAACCAACCTGGAAGCCAATACGACCATTGCTACTAATGAGTGTATCTACTCCTTTTATAGGTGAATTAAGCTGTTGCACTGTAAGTATCGATGTAAGACTTGCTGTGTAGCTAGATGTAATGATCAGAACCACAAAAAGCCAGACGAGCAGCACCATACGACCTAGCGTACTCACTGTAGTCTCTCCTGAGAATTTGATGTCATATAGATGTTAAGAACTTCACACAGGAATTGCAGTAACTAGCTTGAGTGGGTTCTGAGACTTACTGTGGGAGAAGAACATCGTCGAGAAGCTGAACCTGCATTGAACAAAGATTATAGCTTGCATTAGCTAAGGTGATCTTTAATTTATTCAGAAATTAAGAGGATTCTTGTGTACGAACCAGAGAATGGTAATAATTTGTCTCCTTGGTGGACCACGAAAGTCTTCGTTTATTCGGTGTTCAAGAATCCATATTGCAGCTCCAACAACAACGAAAAAAGCTGTTGTTACTGCCCACATAGGAAGAGTAAAAGGGCGTAAGAAAGCCCAAGGATTTTCGTTAAGTCTTGTGACAGGAGCAACAACAACAAGACCTGTCTCAATGTATGGCTGAGTGAAATCCACAATCCTTGTTCGTTTTGTGACAATCGCTATATCTCCTACAACAGCATCAAAGTCAACCCCAGTGGTGACCTTGGTTACCAGGTCAGTGTAGTTTGGATTCTTGAGACCATCTCCGAAAAAGATGAACTCATGAGGAACAGGATAAGAAAGCAGTTTCACTGCAGTTTCAAATACATCAATGCAATATCCTTGCACTTTGTTGGTACTTCCATTGACCCTTGAGACAAAGTCCCTAAAGCTTGCTCTATCAGGTACACCAATTCTCAACCGCCTTCCGTTGTTGCCAAAAACCCATCCACGAGGCTTAACTGAAGTCCCACCAGGCCAAGTTACAGAATTCAGATGTTGGTTTGAGCTAGAACGGTTAGGAGGTTTGGTGTAAAATGATTCAGGCGGTACAATAGATAAACCAGTATAGTTAGACCAGTAACCTATCTGGCGGACCCCGTTATCAACTACATTGATAATATCGTATGAAGGTCGTACCATTGATCTGTCTGGATGATACTGAACCAGACCTGTCAGACCATACATCTTTGTATTGACAATATAGTCAAGAAGGTGTGATCCTTCATCAAATCTGCTTAGAGCACTTAGATTCAATGCCTCGCCTTTCAAGCTGCTTAACTTTGGTTCGTTAGAGAAGGAAATATTACTTCCAGCATCAAGAAGTGTCTTAATGGCTCGAGCAATCATCCAAACAGTATCATAAGCATACAAACCGTAGGCATTCAGCCCAATAGTCTTATTATTATTCAACTTGTTTTTCCACCTTACCGCAAAGTCCCTTTTCTTTTTTGAATTTGGCGTGTGAAGACGGAGCGTTAGAACTCCATTGACAGATTTTTTATCCAAAGGCAAATCTGAGTCCAGCAAAGTAGACAACCAAGTTGTAGCTATCCAGACATAGCCTTTCCCCATCATCCCTAATCTCTCTGCTTCTTTAAAGATCATCTGGCCCGTATTGGGGAAAGTATTCACAACGATTACCCGAGATTCCATTCCTCGGATCTTAATCAACTCTTCTATAATCACTACTGGACTAGTGATTACAACATCCAATGGAAGTACAGCCTTGTAAGAAAGCCTGCAACGCCTCTCTTCAAGCTCATCGCCTAACGCTGTGACGCCATTTCTGCTGTTATCATCATCGTTATACAATGCCACAACATCTGACCAACCATAGTGTGTAATCATTTCTGCAATGGCACGCATCAAAAACAGGTCGCTAGGTGCTGTCTGGACAAAGAATGGGAATTGGAGTGGCGAGAGGGTTGGATCAAGAGCCGTGAATGACAACATTGGAACAGTAAGCTCATTCGCAAGATGTGACAACACATGAGCCATTATTGATGTCTGTGGACCAATTATAGCCACTGTATTAGTCTCCATGAATTGCAATGCTGCCACAACGAAGGATAAAGCAGAGTAAGTATCCATCCAAAAGCAATCAGAAAAAATTGATACAAAGAAGCAAAATGGTTTGTTTTCTTCTACTTCAACCTCCCATGATGCTGAGGAATCCACTGCGTTTAGCATCATTAATCATAATCCGCAATTTCGATCCACCAAGGAAGGTAGGATCAGAATTCACATCATCCTCAGCAGCTTTCAAGGCGATTTTTGCAGTTTTACCATACATGGTGTTCAAACCAAATATTGCACCCACTTTAATAACAGGAGGTCTAGAACTAGAAGCTCCATCTGAAAGTAACACACCACCACCAAGAACAATGAAGCTTAACAGAACCCAATTCATGGAGCCTGACATTTTATACCAAAATGAGACCTTTGAAACAGTTTCCACACGCAGAGAAGGCAGGATAATATCTTTCAGTTTCACAAGTAAGAGATCGGAAGTGAAAAAGTGTCAGAGATTTGAAACCCCAATACCAAAATAGTCGGTGGAAATGAGTTAATCGCAAAGATTAAGCCAAAACCCCAAGACAAAGAAAGGAAGATTCGTGCGACGTTGAAAAATCAAAGCTTGCATACTGACTGAAAAGGGTACACTCGAAGACATGAAGAACAAGCAAAAGAAAAGATAAAAAATTGAAAGGACAAGGAATATAATTAGTGGGTCTTATTGAAGATTTGTTAATGGGGTTTGAGATTTGACAACTTACAAACAGAATCCATGGAGAAGAGATAGCTTCAGGAGAAAGCAGAGAGAAAGTAATGGTGAGCGTGGAAAACGTGGGAAATCACTGATCATGGTCTCAGTGCAAAACTGGTGTTTGTGCTAACTTAGTATTTGGTGTTGATAGAACTAACGCACTATGAAAAGATTGAAATGATGAACCGGATCAAAGTGGGATCACAATGAAACGAATGGAATTGTGCAGACTCTCCACTGAAATTGGACACAATGTAGTCAAACCAGATTTCCTCTTTTTGTTGTCAAACTAGATTTAACGATGTACTGCTGTTTTGTCTGAACATCCACCTAATTCTGAAAGTGATACAAATCTTTTGACAAAGACTTATTAAAGTCCACTATAGGTCAAGAGTCTCGGACCAAATCATATATGGTCCACGATAAAGTGTTTGATCACGTTAGATTCAAACCTAGGTAAGACTTTTTGCAACATAAATGTTGATTTTTTTTGGTTAACTCGAATTCTTTAATTTTCATGAAATTATCTCATAATCAAAAGTGGCCACGGTTGAGACGCTAATACAGATTCAGTATTAAAAACCAAACTATTTTTTATCGATCAAAACTACAAAATTTGGTATCTTAGAATAACTTGCAGTTTAATTCATGAGCTGGCTACTCTTAAAGATCAGCATTTTTCTTCCTCTTGTGGAATGGTAAATGTCCAACCTGGAAAATCCGAATCAGCAAACAGAGATGTTGGAACAGCTTTGTAGAACGCTAAAGGAACTTGCTTTACTCTTCTTCGAATCTGCAAATTATAAAATCTCCAGTTAGTTCAACTAATGAAATCAGTTCTACATCTATGAATGCAAGACCAAAGTCCAGGGAACTATAATTAATACAACGAGTTGATGGCATATGAAAGAGTTTCATTACCTCGTCTCCAAATATCGTAGCATATGAACCAGAGCTAAAGTCTTCAACTTTCATTTCAGTTGTTTTTGCTCTGATGGTTAGATCAGTTTCTAGAGATGAAACAAACCTAGACAAGAGAAAGATATGACTAAATGTAAAAAAGCTTATCTAAAAAGAATTGGGTTATGATAAGATGAATAAATATACCTTGAAACTGGTGGGCAGTAATGGTGGCGTAAAGTGTCGATCTCCCAAAGTGAACTTTCTGTAACAAGTAGATTTGGGGTTAAACGATGTGTATAAATCTAGAGAACCCGGACATTCTTATTAAACCAATAACTCTCGTTATGCTACCAAAAGCCAACGCTAGGAAAGTAAAAACCAGGAAATCCGAAAGCATACATATCATAGATTTTCTGTTGGATGAATCATGTTTCTACATAGGGGTGTGATAATGTGCTAAAAGGTGGGGATAGTATGGTAAAAAAGAAGACTGGGATTAGAATGTCAAGTACTTACTTAAGGCACCAGATTTCTTGGGATCAGTTTCCTGGCTGTTAAAACAATCAATACCAAGCTTTTTGTTTCTCTTTGGTTGGCTCTCATTGTGTTCATCAGCCTCTGAGTTTGCTTCATTGGCGTCTTCGGTGGTTTCCTGAACAAGAATAATGCATTTGTAAGTCCATGCTCGTTTAACATTCTTTTTTTGTTCAGTCGCAAGGGATAACATATAGAAGTCATTTTGCCATCTAATAATTAAACCTTTGCATTTTTAAGCACTAATGAAATAGGTCGTACCTGGTGTACAAGATGGTTGATTGTAGGATGTCTCCGCAAAAGGTTGTGGATCAATGCTGTTATGACCAACGATCCCGCGGGAGGAACAGAAAGTGACAATCTGCTTAGTTTCTTCGTGAATGAAGCTGCCAGATATGCTGGAAGCAATGGCGATTTCAGGCAAGCATCAAGAAGCTGCATAAAAGTGTTTCAGATATAGAAGGAAAGATAACAGATTATATAAATCAGTAATTAATCGGCCACTCAAATCCTGAAGTACCTGAAGAAATTTTGCTCGGTGCTTTGCCACAAAGACAGAAGGGACCAGTAACACATACAATTTTTCATAAAAGTTTGGATACTCCAAACCATGTTGGGTCATGAGAATGAAGAGACTGCTCAGAGCCATCACACTGATAACTCCTCCAATGTCATATGATTTTGTTAAGAAGTCACTGTAAAGTATGGTGAAACATATATTAAGGCGCTTATTGAACAACAATGACAGATACAGAATGATAGAAGCTTTGGTAAAAAAGCCCACCATAACATAGTAGGATTAGACAGATTGGGGATGACTGTCTGGTGAATACTAGCAAGAACCTGGTTATCAGAAGACAGCATATCAGTAAGTTTTTGTTTGTGCCATGTTCAAGACAAATGGCTAGTTTGTGAAAGTAAATTGGCTTACCTCCTTGTAGACATCAAGGGGAAGAGGCAGTCTAAGAAATGAAATCCATGCTTTAGTGAACTTCAACTTCATCCTCTTGCTAATTGTGGTCGGATAAAGGAGCTGGAGTTTCAACAAAACAAATTAGGACGCAAAAGTAAGCAAATACATACCAGAAGGGAAACTTATTTACGGAGTCGGTATAATTAACAACTTGCAATGGGAGACTCACACTGCTGTCTCGTTCCTCACTTTTTTTCCTTTTACTTTTAGGTTTCTCACTGCTACTTCCATCTGGATATACCAAGCAACTTCTAATTAGTAAATCTAAATAAGGTGGGAGTCCTTTCAACTAATCGGAAAACAAATAGTTAAATACTCGGAAATAATCACCTGACTTACTCCACATCTCGCATTGAGACTTGTCAGCCTGTTTCTCAGGAGGTGGAATTTGGGATAAAACTTGATAAATCTTGCGAACAGAGAGTTCTAGGCTACAATTCACAATATTTTCAGATTATCAACATCGCAATAAAGAAAACAGAAAAAGAAACAGCTTAGAATGTAACATCAAATATAGACTAATACTAACCTTTCTTTCAAATCAGTCTCAGCCTCACTATTTTCGATCACAGTTCTATCAGCTAAGAAGGCCAAAACCACATCAAAAAAGAAACTTACATTATGTATCAAGATGGACATATAAAGAGAGAATGTCAAGAAAGAAAGCAAGCATATGCGCACCAGACATTGCTGATGCTTCCAGTGTTTTCACAAACTTTTCCATGCTGATGTAGGTAAAATAGCTGGTATAAATCGACATTTACAGTCAAATCCCAAATAAGCAAATAACAAGAAGCTAAAGCAGACGAAAGAACATAGAAAATACATATAAAGACAGTGTTTTAAACATACCGGACATCAATGTACTTGAAGTACTTTGAGGTAAGCATATCCACGAATATCTCAATATCAACTGCAGAGTGAATCTGCAGAAAGAAAAGTAATCTCATTCAGCACTGCAAAAATAATAAGCAAGGAAAGAGTGTATATTAAAAAGCCTGAGGAAAACTTACAATAGCATGAAGTAATCTGTGGTAGATTGAAGAATGAAATCTTCCAACATTAAGAAGTTTTACAAACTCCATCAATGTGCCCAATACAATATCCTAAATTAAGCAATCCAACCAAAAAATTAGATAACAAACGAAGTATAACAAAAATGATGTATAACTAGAAGAGAATACAGAGAAGATAGAAAATTCACCCGTAGTTCGTCTTCTGACTGTTGAGAGACAAGAACATCAAGTAAAAGCTTCACAAATTCGTCAAAGTTTGATCGGAGCCAAGCTTTGAAGACAACTTCAGGGTCATCAGTTTCAGATGATTTTGTCTTTGAAGAACCATCGTCACGAGGGCGTTTCGTTGAAGAAGCAGACGAAGAAGTCGAAGGAAGCTGAGAAAGAAGTGGTGTGAAGAAAGACTGGAGGGAGAGGAGTGATTCGACGACGAACTGCGACGGAGATTCAGGTGAGATGAAGGAGAGAAGGATGGGAAGGTTATTGATATGTGAACGAGAAGAGAGTAGGTCACGACCTAATGATTTGAGCTCTTTCAAGGTGTAGTTTCCTTTCTTCTTTTGCTTCTTTGATTGAATCGACGCCATTGTTAAGCTTCCTTGGTCGTGGCGCGGAGACAGAGTGGAAGAAGAAGAAATTCAGCCGAGAGCTACAACGTAAAACCTAACAATTCAATAGCAAGCAAAACAGCGTCGTATTTAGCATTCACAAAATACTATCATTTCTGCAACCTCAAATTATGTAAACTTTCAAGATTTGCCCCAATCCTTTTTTATTTTCAGTTATAACCTCTGGTAATAAGCGAATTCAATTGATTCAGTTCGGTTCCAAACCACTAAACCGAAATCTAATGCTAAATTTAACTGAAGTTAAGCTAAAATCATCAAAATGGATAGAAAATTGAAGTTTAACCAATATTTATTAAAAGTAAATCAACATTACCAGTATTAGCTGAATTGAATTGAGTTTTAGCTCCAATTTGACACCAATTCCGACCAGGAATCCAAAATTCTCAAACCGAACCGAACCAATTGGCAAGGCCTAATTTGAGCATACATGGTTTAAAGCAAGGATAGCTAAGCTTTCGAAACAATAGTAGCATTACACATATATAGTACAGAAGTGTGAGATTAAATCTAGCAACTAAATGTGAGAAAGATTTCATTTTTATGTTTCTCCTTGAAACTACAAAACTCAAACAGAAAAGCACTTAGATCTCTCGATGTTTCTCCAACCAAAAAATATCTATTGCTGCTTCTCAGGTTGTTCTTCTTCTTCTTGGTCTGGGTTTTCTTCTTCCTCTTCTTTCTTCTCTTCCTCTTCTTCATCTTCTTCTGGAGGATCATAAGGCATTGGTGGTGGTAATGGTGTCTTCATAGGACTAAACTTAGGGAAAATGTCGGGCCTCCTCCCAGGTTTAGGTCTCTCCCATTCCTAACAACACATCAGGCACAGCCATGTTAACATCTTCTCTGGAGGAGAATGTGAAGGACATAACAAAGGAACATGGAGTTCTAGTCAGGTTAAGTGCAATGCCAACAAAAAGGGTATCGAACCTAAGGAGATTCTTGGTTATTCATAATCAACATCTATGGAGAAACTATGAACACTTAATGCCAAATGGAATCACTTTGGGTTTGAAGTAATGACAAATAGAGAACTTTTCTACAGACATTGAACAACTTATGTAGATTCACAGACATATAATAAGCCTAATAATGGGATGAAGAGAAGATTCATGATACATAGAAGCATAGGTTACATCCAATCGATGACCTAATTGATGATTCAAGTAATACAAATTCAACATGAAGCATCATCTATGGCTGCAAAAGAGCTAATTTTCTTATGATTAAAGCAGAACTGGTTCAACATGAAGGATCATCTATTGCTGCAAAGGGGCTAGATTCGTAAACTTAGTTATGAAATTGTCTCATACAAAAAGCAACACACTATCAAGGATTAAGCTATAAAAGAACCAGAAACATCGAAATTCTTCAAACAAATTTTCAACCTAAAGCTACTTTATATTACCACTACACCGATTAAAGCGTTATAAGAACGGAGAAACCGAGACTAACTAGAGATTTTGTGTGAAGGGCAAATCGGAAAATCAGAACACGAGAACTTACGATTGGAAAATCGAGAGGATTACGACGAGTAAGCTTTTCTTCCTCGGGAGCCATAGCTACAACGCGAAGCTGATTCTTCGCTCTTCTTGTCATCGAAAGACTAAGATTCCGATGGCGAGGGAAAGAAAAGCGAACGAACGAAAAACAATGAAAACACGACGAAGAAGAGGCGGAAACCTTCGTCGTCGGAATATCGAGCGGTGGAGAAGGAAGCAGTAACCTCGCAGAGCAAAGAGACGCCATGGCTCTTTTGACGGGGCTAAGTCGATTTTCCACCAAACAAGATTTATCGTGACAGCTTCTTAAAGCTTATGCTGCGTCTGCGTATTTAAATGGGCTTTAGGGCTTTCATTAAATGGGCCAGAAACACTACATATTTATGGATAACAGCGATTGCGTTTGAAACAATGAGTCCACCTCCAAAGCCCAAACTAATTTCCAAACTCTATTCAGATTTATTTTTAAATAACCACTCCAATTAAAATATATATAAATTAATATTACAAAGTCTGAATTCAATGTAATAATTTTTCATCACTATCAATATTTGTAAAAATATATTAAATAAATATATTCAATTAAATGCAAGTAATCTTTAATTTAGTGATAGGTGATAAGTTTACTAAAAATATATGCACTTACATATCCACAAATCAAGTTATATCGTCTACTTGACTAATTAACCAGTCAATTATAATCTAACTAGATGATGTCTCGTGTTATGCACGGGTTAGGTAGTATTTGTTTGTTTTATTTATTTATTTATAGTTTCATTTGTATGTGTAAATTTATTAATTACTTAATTATATGTATATATATGATAATATTAAAAATAAATTGGGAAAAATGTCATTTTAACATTGCAAGTAGGGAAAATTGCTAATTAAACATTGAACTTTAGATGCGGTTGATTAAATTTTTAAATTTTTTGTTGACTTCTAAAAAAACCCTCGACTTTGCGTTGACTAGGCCAATTCAACCTTTCGCGAACATGGAATCAAAATTGACTCTAAAATCGAAAGCCAAATTAGAAATTGGAAGTTTGATTCACTTCTTATCTTCATTATGAAGAATCTATAAGCTTGATTTGCTCTTTTCGTTCAAGAATGAGCTCAAATTCGTCAATTTAAGGTATCGAAAACAACATTTTAAATAGACAAATTTGAGCTCATTCTTGAACCAAAAGAGCAAATCAAACTTATAGATTCTTCATAATGAAGATAAGAAGTTAATCGAACTTTCAATTTCTAATNGTTGAATTGGCCTAGTCAACGCAAAGTTGAAGATTTTTTTAGAAGTCAACAAAAAGTTTGAAAGCTTAATCAACCGCACCCAAAGTTCAATGTTTAATCAGCCATTTTTCCAACTTGCAATGTTAAAATGACATTTTTTCCAAAATAAATTATAGTGATCACCAATATCTGTTCTACACGAAATATATTTTTTATTTCTGTTTACTTAAGTTTTGATGCATTACAATTTTACATATAAATTTTTTTGACTCGTGTTATTTACGTTTTGACTCATGTTCATTTATGTTTTAGATTCAATTATAATATGGTAGAGGATCTATTGGCACCGGTTGTGTATATAAAAAAGAGAACTTGAAATTATGAGTAAAAGTACGGTAAGCTCGAGTTGTAGAAGAACTTGTAGGTTTGTCATGATTTTAGTTCATTGTTCAATAAATTTTTTGAATTTAGAAACCAATTCATTCTTTTGTACATTACAGCAAATTTTATCACCCTAAAATATATATTCTTTTTTTATGAAAAAAACATATATCATAGAATTTTTTTTGTACTGGTCCTACATTGTGGGTTCCAGATCCCACATGAACTATTTTGTTTTTACTGGAACGTTCTAGGGCTATTTTGTTCTCACCCTAAAATATATACATATTAATTAATTAGAAAATACTTTTAATTATTATAAAGGTATTAACATAGATAAATTATTAATAATGTACCTTAAAATCATAAAGAACCACAATTGTTTAAACATATACTTAAGTGTATATTTTCTAGAGTTTTAAAATTTTAAGTTTAATCCTCTAGGTTTATTTGTTGGGTTTCAACGAAAATTTTTTTGAAAAATATACGATGAAGAAAAAGAAAAATCGAGAGAAAAAAAGAGTACAAAAAATCTTTGGTGTTATTAAATTTGTCCCGAGATATTTTTTATATAGACTTCAATTAATATTTTTTTCTATTAGAATTAAGAATATCATTTGTTTGATTTTCCCTAAATATAAAGTATTTGGATCTGAATTATGAATATTTCAACAAAATACTTTTTTTTGGTTCCTAATTGTGTTGAACAATATTATTTAAATTAAGATTCTTATCAAAATACAAACAAACTTGTTTGTTAAAACAAACAAACTCATATTAAAGTTCTTATCAAAATTCAAACAAAAGATTTATTTTTAAACCAATAAAAATCAAATCTTAACTAGTTAAGGTTTCCTTTTTTAACAAACCAAATTCAAATCTTAATTGGTATGAAATTTTTTTTTAAATCAACAAAAATCAAATCTTAATTGGTTGAAATTTTCTTTGTAATTATATGTTTTTATTGAAAGCCATCAAAAACAAATAATTCGTTTTTAAAAATAATCTTATATAAACAAAAAGATAAAATAATTAGTTTAAACAAATTAACCAATCAAAAAAAATTAGGGACTTTAAATCTAATTATTGAATTAAATATAAAGTATTATGTTAATTATTGATTTAATATTATTATACTAATTGAACAATCGAAATGTGTTTAATTAAGGATCTTATCATAATTTTAACTAACTTATTTGTTAACATAACTATAACTAACAAAATCAAATTTAAGTTTAAAAATACAACAAATCAAATTAAGGTTCAAAAAATGTAACCAAAACATAAACAAAATCTCTATTAACGATATTAAAAAAATTTATTGCTATAAAGAGATAAAGATAAGACCAAATCATGTGATAATTATCTTAACATATGTTAATCAGACAAATTAATTAGTTAAAATAAATCGACAAATCAAAAAAATGTAAAATTTAAAATTTCTATTATTTTATCACGGAAACTCTTATTGTTACGATTTTACTATAATAGAAATATAAGTTAAAAATATTTTTATATTAAAATTAAAACAAATTGGTAATATTATTTAAATAAAGATATTATTCAAAATTAGTTAAAGAATTTTATTAAATATTATCAAGAGATAATATTTTTAATTTATTATAAAATATATGAATCTGTTAACGTGACAATTTTATTATATATAGAGATTTGGATTAGGAATATCTCAATACAATATTTTTTCTTGTTTTTTATTGCGTTGACCAATAATACTTAAACTAAGTTTT
Organism: Lepidium aucheri; assembly: GCA_900406435.1. Taxonomy (NCBI): domain Eukaryota; kingdom Viridiplantae; phylum Streptophyta; class Magnoliopsida; order Brassicales; family Brassicaceae; genus Lepidium; species Lepidium aucheri. Next base: position 448 of record OVBA01002562.1, on the reverse strand, counting down.
CTATTAAAATTCAAAAAACTTATTTGTTAGAACAAACAAAATCATGTTAAGGTTTTTATCAAAATCTCAACAAAGGCTTTATTTTAAAAGAACCAATGAAAATTAAATCTTAATTGGTTAAAAAAAAATTTTAAACCAGCAAAAATCAAATTTTTATTGGTCTTTATAAACCAACAAAAATCAAATCTTAATTG
>OVBA01002561.1:0-33405 GCA_900406435.1 Lepidium aucheri | reverse complement strand
TTACCTATTTCTAATGCTCCTTGGGAGGATATCTCTATGGACTTTGTTTTAAGTTTACCGAAGATCAAGCACAAGGACTCAATCTTTGTTGTCGTGGACCGTTTCTCAAAGATGGCTCACTTTATTCCTTGTGACAAGACCAATGATGCATCACAAATAGCTGATCTATTCTTCAAAGAGGTGGTGCGTCTACATGGAGTTCCTAGAACCATAGTTTCTAAACGAGATGCCAAGTCCATGAGCCACTTTTGGAAGACTTTGTGGCGTAAACTAGGCAACAATCCTCTCTTCTCAACCACTTGTCATCCTCAGACCGACGACAAAACTGAAGTGGTAAACCGCACTCTAGGTACCTTACTTAAAGCTACGGTCGGTAAGAACTTAAACAATTGGCTTACATGTTTACCTATGGTTGAGTTTGCTAATAACCGAGCTAATCATTCTTCTTCTAAGTTTACACCTTTTGAAGTAGTGAATAGATTCAATCCGTTTACAACCATGGACTTTACACCACTTCCTCCACGTCATTACCTTGACAAAGACGCAATTGCCAAGGCCGAGCTGGTCCACAAGCTACACCTCAAGGTCAAGGAGAACTTGGAGAAGAAAGCTGAAGCAATCAAACAAAGAGAGGACAAGAGACGCAAGGCTGTGATATTTGAACTAGGAGATTGGGTTTGGGTCCACATGCTTCCGGAGAGGTTCCTGAACAAGCGCAAGTCAAGCTCTCGCCCCGAGGTGATGGACCATTCCGAGTGCTAGAACGGATCAATAACAATGCCTACCGTTTAGAGCTGCCAGGTGAATTCAACATTTCTTCAAGTTTCAATGTTGCTGATCTCTCACCTTTCCATGTAGATGAAGACGATTCACCCATGATAGAGCATCTTCAAGAGGGAGGAAATGATGAGGGCATCAAGCCAATAGAACCAAACAGACCTATGACTAGAGATACAACACGCAAGCTAAGGGAGCAACTGGGAGAAACTGTGGCTGAAGTGCTAAGCAAGGAAGAGGAAGCTTCTACACCAAATCGCACCAAAATCGATAAGAGCCACGTTGAAGTAGTTTCAAGAAGTGGGAAGAAGAAGACAAGGGACTCGGACCAAGATCAAGACCAAGAAATTCAAGATCTTCAAGACATTCAAGAAGCTGAGCAAGAGGATCAAGAACCGTCAAGTCTTGAGTTGCAAGAAACCAACAAGGCTTGGCCTTTCATTGGGTCCAACAAGGTATGTTTTACTTATATTATGAATGTCTTTGCAGGTCCATCAAGTCCAATGGCTCCAGCCTATTAGATTAGAGAATCTTAGAGTCCATAGGCTTTTAAATTTCGTTTAATAAAAGGTCAAGGCTTCAGCTTGTGAACCAAGACCATCCGAACACTAAGTAGTTTCCGCATTGTTTTATTTTGTTTCTTGTTGCTTGTTGTTGGGCTGCGACCCATCTTTGTTTCTTATTTCTTTTTCGCTTTGAGTCGGCCCTTTAGCGCTAGCTGATAGGACTACAGCTGTGTATTCATTTTTTAACCTATCATCAATAAAGTCAAACTTTCTTCTTAGAAAACCTAGCCGTTGGAAGCTTAGCCACTTGTTCAATCATGCAAACCACACCAAGTGATCTCGTGAGGATTCTCCTTGATCAGAAGTGTGTCCGAGTGTATCAAGAAGCCTCTATTCTTCTTGTGGATCACTCTTCAATTCACCAACTTCCGCACCACATCAACATCTTAGCAAAGCAAGCACTTCGGTTTCCCTTTGATTGAGATTCATTCCAAAAAACCTTAGAGAAGCACCTTGAGGCGTGTATCACATGGTCCCCTAGCTAGATATTTGCGTCTTACGTCATCTCTTTCATTTGGATGATTGTCTGTTCTATCTTTCTTTTCAGCAGGATCCCATGGCAAATCGTTGATATTGATATTAGATGTTGAAGGAGAAACTCTTTTATAATATTGTTCCATTATTTTGTCTACAAACAAACACAATTTATGTTATTCATTAAAATAATGAAATAGCTCTGATAAACAAAATTTACAAAAGTAATTTTTTCACAAAGAAGATCAACATTAATTAAAGTCATTTTTTCAAATCTATTTTTTAATATAGAACTAAATTTTTTGATGAATTACAAGTAGAAGATAATAATCAACTAATTTCAACAAGAAATATACTATATAAAAGTATTACTTTTTGGACTTTTTTTTCATGCAACGTACGTAAAAGAAAGAGAGAGTGTACGAGAGAGGGAAAAAAAACTGATTTAAATTTGTAAAACTCGAATTAGGTTTTAATTATTGAGTTAGTTTTAACATAAATTTTGAATATATAAATTGGGCTTATTTGTTATATATAAAGTAGTTTAGTAATAGCTTCAACCTTAGAAGAATAAAAGGTGGGGACAATTTTTATTTTTAGTGGTGGCATTGATTAAGTTAAAAAAATAAACCTAAAAAATAAAGTGGAGACAGCTACACCTCACCCTAAAGCCTATATTCGCCCCTGGTTACAATAAAGCTGAGCTGGTAGACACGTATTCTTCCTCCAACCTTAGCCACAGAAAAGCTGATGAATGGAACATTGTTAGAGAATGTGTTTAAATGATAAACTTGTTTACTCATCGAAGATAACTAAACCGGGTAAAGAGGACCATCAACTATCAACCCATCTCCAAGCGGTTGCTAGAGATTCCGACAAACACATGTAAAAGGAGATTGATGAAAAAGAAGGTGATGCAACCTAAAATCAATATCTAGAAATACAGTCGCTGATTTAAGAATGAATATCAAAATGATCTCTCTTCTTTGAAGATTGTAGAATAGAATTCAATAATTTAAAGAGGAAAATCAAGCTCTCAAAGGCTTTTTTTGAATGATAGAAGTCTTCCTAGGGTTTACAACGAAATGTGTTTTAAATAACTTAAGAGATAAGCATATCTCTTCTTCTCCGAAATTGCTGAAAAGTAGGAAATAATCTAAACTGAATAAACAAAATAAGATAAACCCAAAAACAAATGGGAAATAACGATAACGTGCTGGAACAAGCCCTCGAAAGTGAGACGAGATTCGTCCCTAAATCAGCATTGGTGTCGTCGGCCACAAATGGAAGAAGATGCTTGACATTAAAAACGTTGTGCGTCTTAACGTGATATGGGAGCTCAACCCTATAAAATTTTGCATTAATTCCTGACAATATGTTCACTGGTCCAATCTTCTTTGATTTACACTTATTGTAGTTATGAGGTGGTATTCGTTCTTTAGAAAGTACAACCCACACCAAATCTCCGACCTCAAAAACAACCTTGCGTCTATTCTTGTCTACATGTGTCTTGTATTTGGCAGTTGACTCCTCCAAGTTTGTAACTGCTTTTCCGTGAATGGATTGCAAAGTGTCGATAAAATCAAGTGTTTCTCCATGATGTCGAGTCTTGTCATGCAAAGTGGTTAAGTCAAACGGATCACACGGAACAATGCCGTAAACCATACAGAAAGGACTGAAACATAAGCTGCAGTTTGAAGCGTGATTATGAGCAAACTCCAAATTGGGTAAAACGTATACCCAAGTTTTAATGTTCTCACCTACTAGACACCGTAACATACTACCCAACAAGTGATTGATGACCACTGTCTGTCCGTTGGATTGAGGATGATAAGCTGTGCTCATATCGAGACTAGTCCCCAACAACTTCCAAAGCAAGTGCCAAAAATGACTTAGAATACGTGTATCTCGATTAGACACAACAAAAGTAGGGAGACCTTGTAGGCGACATCTTTGAAGAACAGCTGAGCCACGAAAACAGCATGTGTGGTTTTCTTGCAAAGCACAAAATGAGCCATTTTAGAAAAATTGTCAACGACCACAAAGATGGAATCATTACCTCGTTGAGTGCATGGTAATCTCAATACGAAGTCCATACTAACATCCGTCCATGGCTGAGTTGGAGTTGGTAATGGTAAGTAAAGCCCTACCTTTGTGGAACCTTCTTTAGATCATTGACATGTATGACAACATTTGAGAAACCGATAGACATCCCATCTGAGAGTTGGCCAAAAATAAGAAGCCAAAACAGGCTTTAGTGTTCAATCTTTACCTATGTGTCCCTCTCCATAAAGCTTGGATATGATGTGTTGCCGAAGACTACATGATGGTAGACATATTTGATTTCCCTGGAAAAGGAAATCATCCACCAAAGAAAATTGGACTGCAAACCTTGTTTGTCATCATGTAAAAAGGACCAAAACATACATCTGTGGGATAGCGGCTGCAAAAGAAGCAAAGGACCAAAACATTGTCGTGACAACGCACTGACGTCAACTCAAATCATCTCCTACTTTGCTGAGTCGTCTAGATTGGTGCGTGATACTGAAAGTGAATTGTTGCAAAACGCAACCCAAGAAACATGATGAGATGGAATCTGTTGTTGGCTATCTAAGTGTTTCAAAGAGGGATGGACCGTGGCATAAGCCACATAAGTCATCGTTTAGGACCCACAAATATTAGGATCTAAAATTCTTTAGAGGTTATATAATTTTGTAGTAACTGAAGCCCAAAATTTTTAGAATATTGTAATAATTAGGACCAATAATTTTAGATTTTACATAATTTTTCAGTAATTAGAGCCAAAAAATTTTAGTAAGTAAGGCGAAAAATCTCTCTTTATGTTATTATTTTTCTAAGTTTACAAAATTCGCTGTTAGTGACAATGTTTGATGATTTTATAATCTCATCTTCTCACTTTGCAGAATTTTTTCTTTTCTAAAACTAATGAATAATATTTGTTATTATTAGAGAATATACCAAAAGAAAAAGAATTAATTTCGAGTAGGACCTTCAATAACGTCGGACCGGCTATGATTTCAAGGCATCACGATCGGTGTACAAAATAAACTCCTTGTGAAACAGATATTGTTTCCAATGCTTGATGGATTGAACAATGACATAAATAAGTGTTGTAACGTACCCTTGCTTCCCTTAGTTTCTCGCAGTAGAATGCAATTGAGCGCTGGTTTTGGCTTAAGACTACACCAATACCAAGCTTTGAAGCGTCACAGTTTAGTTCAAATGTTGCTGAAAAATTGTGCAAGGCAAGAATAGGTGCTGGTGTGAGTTTTGTTTTGATCAATTGGAAGGATGAATCCGCAGCCGAAGACAAAACTAATGTTGTTTGTTTCATACAGTCCGTCAATGGCACAATTATTGTACTGAAATGGTGTACAAACCTGTACTAAAATGATGGTAACCCGTGGAAACTCCTCACATCCGCTATACTTCGGGGAGCTGCCCACTCTTTTATCGCCTCGATCTTGCTCATATCCATTGATAGGTCTTCACACGATACAACATAACCTAAGAACAAAAATTTATTGACGACAAACTCACACTTATGCCTTTCCACAAAGAGTACATGATAACGTAAAGTGCTGAGAACTTGTCGTAGGTGATCCACGTGGAGACATAGAAATGCTAAAGATAAGTATATCATCAAAATATACGACGACAAAATGGCCAATATAAGGACAAAGTGCTCGATTCATAACCCTCATCAATGTGTTTGGATCATTTGACAATCCAAAGGGCATAACATGCCACTCAAACAAACCCTCTCGTGTCTTGAATGTTGTTTGCCATTCATCGTCAGGTCGTATACAAATTTGGTAATACCCACTTTTGAAATCGAGTTTGGAAAACCTTTAAATCTTGCCAACCTGATCTAACAAATCATCAAATGAGGTGTGAGAAATCTGTAATGTACTATGATCTTATTGATGGCACGATTATCAACACACATACACCATGAACCATCTTTCTTGTGTACCAACAAGGCTGAGACTACACAAGGGCTCACGCTCTGTAGGATGTATCCAGTGAAACTAAGTCTTCAACCTGACACCTCAACTCTACATGCTCACTCGTACTCATTCAGTAGTGTGGACGGTTTGGTAGAGTTACTTTAAGAACGAGATCAATATGATCCTATATATCTTGCATAGATGGTAAACCGAATGGTAAATTCTGCAGAAAGACATCTTCAAAGTCGTTTAAGATGGTTTGTAGCATTGATGGTACTGTATGTGTGATGTTCGATATGTTTTGTACACTTGGTAAAGGATACATGCGTATCACAAATCACTAAACTCACGATCAAAGCAACTGAAGTGAAATAGGTGGGTGCAGAAGGAAAAACCGCATGAGGGTTGGTAATGGAGCCATGTGGCTGAGAGAAAAGCACTACTTTCTTGTTGTTAAACACGAAAGTGTATGTGTTACTACATCCATCATGTATAATACGTCTATCAAATTGCAACGACCAAGTAATAAGTGACAAACATCCATCGGTGCGATGTCTAAATATATGGTGTCCTTATACCCTACTCCAACAAAAAAATTAACAGCACAACGTTGATTCACCCAGATGGATGTACCTTCAGCCAACCACATCAATTTGTAAGTTTGTGGGTGAGGTTCACTATGGATGCCAAGTTTGATGAACGCTTTCTCTGAAATGATATTCTTTGTGCTGCCTGATTCGATGACAAAACAACAAATTTTGTCACACACGGTACAAGTGGAGCAGAAAATACTGGTATATAACCATGGTTCCTCCACGATGGCAGGTGTTATGTGTTAATTTATAATTGAGTTTCTCATATTTTAAATTGCTAGGAATGTATTGAGTCAGTTAAATTAAGCGTAAGAGATGTGATGTTTAGACTAGTTACATATCGTGTCTTTTAGTTAAGTAACGTAACACTTGGTTTAGGTCTTATTGTTGAAACATCACAAATAGAAGAAATACAACTCTTATATTGTATCTGTTTATTGTCTATACATAACAGTTTTATATTGATGTAAAACTAACAAGTTTCAAATTAATAAAAGAGTTTGTTTTTTTGTTTTTCTTTATACTTTGTCTCTTCCTTCTCTTCTCTTCTATTCAACAATCAAATCGATAAGAAGAAGAAGAAGAAATGATGACAAGAGAGAGCACCATCAATCTGCATAAACACATTCATATGTTGTAACTTCAAGAGGAAGGTTCCAAAGATATGAAGGAGATAAGAAAATCTTCTCAAAAGGAAATGGAGAAAATGGATGTGGATTTGAGTTGCGGAAAGAGAATTCTGAAACTTTGTTCAAGGAAGACACCAAGAGAAGAAAATATCTAAGTGATGACAAGCCAAAGAGGGAAGATCATCAAAGAGATATCTTTTGGTGCTGGGTTGAAAAGATACCCGAAGAAGACATGAAGAGGTTCACGCAAAAAGATGTGAAGAGGTTCACGCAAAAAGACGTCATAGAGACGTGATAGTGATCAGAGGAAGACACCAATAAAGAAAGGAGGATGCTTACCTCCATAAAAAAATGAAGCAAACGTCAAAGAGACGTGATGGTGATCAGAGGAGACACCAAGCAAGTAAGGAGGATGCTTACCTCGATAAGAAATAAAGCAAACGTCAAGGAGACGTGATGTTGATCAAAGGAAGACACCAAGAAGAAAGGAGGATGCTTACCTTGAAAAAAAAATGCAGCACTATTCGGTTGAAAAGATTACCGAAGAAGACATGAAAAAGTTCACGAAAACAATTGGTGATCAAGAGGACATCAAAAGTGGAGAGAGAAGTAAGATTGAGATGAAGTTACGGAAAGATAGATTTGAACCGCCATCTTTAATCGAAGATTACCGTCGACTACCGATGAACCGGAAATTGATATACCTATCGATGGAAAGATCTCTTTGTCTAGTTTCCAGAATAGGTTTTGGATTTAAAATCAGAGATATGGTTAGAAAGTTATGACCGTTTTTGTAAAGTATATCAAATCTGTCGCTAATTTCAGAGAGATGGGCTTGAACAAATAGGTACGAATGAAGAGGTATGGATGATCGGGTACCATCGTAGGGGTGTGAAGAAAGAGTGAAAACACCAAAATGATGTGATCACAAAGGTTGTGATCACAAAAAAGTGCAATCATTAAAGCGTGTAGATGCCAAAAGGTGTGAGAAGAAATGACATCTAAGAGAAAAGTGATGAAAGAAGACAATTGAAGTTTGGTGTTAGAATGAAACTCAATTAAGGGGGAGTGTTAATTTATAATTGAGTTTCTCATATTATAAATAGTTAGGAATGTATTGAGTCAGTTAAATTAAGCGTAAGAGATGTGATGTTTAGACTAGTTACATGTCGTGTCTTTTAGTTAAGTAATGTAACACTTGGTTTAAAGTCTTATTGTTGAAACATCACAAATAGAAGAAATACGACTCTTATATTGTATCTGTTTATTGTCTATATATAACAGTTTTATGTTGATGTAAAACTAACAAGTTTCAAATTAATAAAAGAGTTTGTATGTTCGTTCTTCTTTTTACTTTGTCTCTTCCTTCTCTTCTCTTCTCGTCAACAATCAAATCGATATTCCAACATTATGTAGACAGGCTGCATTACCAGTGTTGCTCTTTTATCGCCATGTACATGTTCTTCTTCTAGATTTTCCGTCTTAGCAATTGGATCTTTTACAAATAAATCATTAGTATCCCACTTAATTGAACCAGCAAGCAACCCATGACGTGTGAGATGGGGACAAGCGTTCTTTTGATGTCCCGGTTCCCGGCAAGAATATCACTAAATTATGTTTCACTTAGCGCCTCGATAAGAACTGTTACTCCGGCTAGGTTCATGTTGAATTGTCTTTGAATGTGTCGCTATATCTGTACTCGTGAGTGTAGAGGCAACAGAATATGTTCATGTAGCTTGTAAAAGACGTCTGTGAGAGCTAGCAGAAGTCCAAGTCGAAGGATTGTGTCGAAATTTCTGTTCAAATGCGACAACGCGAGTGTGTGCATTCGCAATGGTGAACGGGTCTAATTTTGCCATTGCATTCTCTATCTGAGGTTGCAAGCCACCAATAAACCATGAAACCAATAGTATTTCGGAGTCATTAATCTCGTTACGTGTGAGCAAAAGGTTAAACTCCTCTGCATAATCATCCACTGTTCGTGTACCTTGCCTCAAATTTTGCAGTTTTGTGAACATTGTATGATCATAATTATATGGTAGGAAACTGGCTCGTAAAAGACGTTGGAGTTTATTCCATGTTTGTACTTTGTCTTTCCCAGCTCTAGCACGAGTTGCTTTCACTTGCATCCACCAAGAGGTTGCACGTCCGTGAAACTTTGTGGCCACCAAAGCCATTTTCCTTTCTTCTGGAACCCGTTTAAATTCCAAAACTTCATCCACCGCCACCAGCCAGTCCAATAAATCTTCACCACGAGCTCCGCCATGAAATTTCGAGCTCTTGCTGATCATTTCCAAATCATCGTTGACGTTTGTAGCATCACGAGGAGGTCTTGGCACAATAAACGGGTTTATGTTGTCAGCGGAATTAATCACGGAACCTTGTCTGGAACCCTCACGGTGAGAATTTTGCACAAGCTCTTCAGCCATGTCCTGAAACGAAGCATGTATTGTTACTTGAATGTTTTCCTGCGTCGCCAAAAGTGTTTGTCAAAGCTCGGCCCAATCACTTGAGGAATTATCTGGTCGTGGTCTCCTTGGGGGCATGATTAGTCAATTAATTTACTAATAAAAAAGAAAAATGCAAAAAAAATTTAGGATGCTTAGGCTCTAGTACCAACCTGATGCAACCTAAATTTCATATCTAGAAAAACAGTCATTGATACAAGAATTGATACTCGAATGATCTTTCTTCTTTGAATATTATAGAATAGAATTCGATAATATAAAGGGAAAACTCAAGCTCTTAAACGCTTTTCTAAAATTTAATGATAAACGTTTGCCTAAGAAGGTTACTTTAATAACTTTTTTTTGTCAACGCCAATATTTGACCACAATAGTCGGTTCATTAGCCAAATTTCAACATAGATCTCGTAGAAGATGAGACTCGATCCCTAGTTGTATATGTGCGCCTGCTTTTAGTGGACTTACTACTCCACTGAACTAAAGGCCACTTACACGTTACTTAAATAACTTAAGAGATAAACACATCTCTTCTTATTTGAAATAGCTGAAAAATAGAAAAAGAAACTACAACAGCATTGATAGCACATTGTTATAGCACATTTTATACAAATGCTATCGTTGAAGTTTTATATATTTTGGTATGTATATAATAGTGCTTTACTGACGCTATCCATATTAATAGGAGAACAGCAAAATAAATCACTAGCGGGGGGAATTATTTCGATACTTAACATCTTTTTTCGCTAAAATTTTAGGTCTCTCTTGTTTTTCCTCTTTCGCTAAACCCTAACTTTCTCAATTTTTCCAAATCGATTTTCCCAAATTTCTCTTTGATTCTCTCTCACATTCTCTCCTCTCTTCGATTCTCTCATCTATACATGTTGCTCTCTTCCTCAACTCATAGCGATTTAGGCGATTTTGCTTGGTGGGAGAAGGTAAGTTTCACAAATTGATTATCGATTACTCAAGTTGTTAGGTTTTGTTTGGTTTTTATCAATTATCGATTAGGTTTTGTTAGCTTTCAGTTCCAAATCTCAAATTATCAATTACTCAAGTTGATTTTTGATTTTGTTCTTATTTTGTGAGGTTAACAAGATTGGATGATTACTCAAGTTGATTTTTGATTTTGTTCTTATTTTCTGTAAACAAAATAGATGCTCGATTTCAACCTAGGTTTCAGATTCAGTTTTTAATTTTGTTCCTAGTTTTGTGACATTGACAAGATTCGGTGTTAGCAAAGGAAGTCGAAGGAAGAGGAGCAATGGTCCTTTAGAAGAGATATCAACCCAATACCGTATGTTTAGGATGTAAAGGTAAGATTAATTGATGGTTAATTTCGTTGGAATCATTTGTCATATACATGTAGAATGTAACGACTATGTAGAATTTGCGGTTGAACATGAAGTAATGTCTGGTTCTTTTGATTTTATTTTAGCTTGCATATAATTTTGAAATCATGTATGTATATTTGTTTAAGAAGAGTAAAGAGACTGATTTCTAAGGAGAGTAAGCAGACTTATGAACACATGATTATCACTTGACAATTTAACAATGTCTTAGCCTTTGTTTTTAAGCTTACCACTATCAACATCATATCTGTTTCTAATCATCTCCACTAGCCTCTGTGTTCTGTGAGTTTATCTCATAAATCAAGAGCTCGCAGTCAAACTTGACACTAGAAGAGATTCAAGGGAAAGATGCCAAACTTAAGAAAGAGGTACATGGTTATGTATAATGAAGTTAGTGTCTTTATCTAAGAAAGAGTAGCTCAATGTATCGATATTACAATTTCTTGGGTTATATGTGTAATGCTTATTGTTTTGAGAATTGGTATATGGTCTGGTTCTAATATAGATGTTTAGAGAACTTCACAGTGGAAGAGCAGACAACAAGGAGGTGGGGCTCAGTCTTGAAGATGAAATTTTAAACTCAAATCCAGATGTTACCAATCATTGTAATGTGAACTCTACACAAAATCCTATTGGGAGGGCTGTATTAAGCTTCAAGATGCGAGATTAATTGAAAATAAATAAACTTGTGAACTTTAAGCTATAGTGCAATAACCTCGTCCATCTGTTTTTGCCTTGATTAAATTCTGTTTTATAGTAACTGTGTACTCCAGGTCTATTGATAATTGATGTTCCCATGATTAGGTGTATCAAGCCACTATAGAGCCCATTATTCCCACAATTTTCCGGAGAACTGAAGCCACTTGTTGTGCATATGGTCAAACATGTACATAATGATACTCTTGTTCATGGGATTTATATTAAGGCAGTTCTTGTTGTTATAGCTCTGTTATTCATACTCTCTAAAATTATCTCAATGCTTCTTTTGTGCCTCTGATAATATTCTTCTATTAATTAGGTAGTGGTAAGACATTCACAACGAAACCACTACCTATACGGGTTGTTCAAGATCTTATGAGGATGTTGAATCAACCAGTTTATCATGATCAGAGGCGTAAGTTGTGGCTCAGTTACTTCGAGATATATGGTGGAAAGTTGTATGATCTTCTCTCCGAGTGAAAGTTAGTATTTCTTGTTCTCTTCTCATATATTTTTAGAGTCATAGTAGGTGTTATGCGAATATGCATTTTTTCTTTTTTACTTTTGATGAAGTGCCACTGGACTAATATATATACACTTCTTTTTTCAGTCTCCATTATTTTTGTCAGTGTTTGTATAACAAATGCATGTGTTAGTTGTTGACTAATTCTGTTGTTGCTGACTAGGAAACTTTGTATGCGAGAAGATGGTAGCCAACAAGTTTGCATTGTTGGCCTGCAAGAGTATGAAGTCTTGGATATTCAGATTGTAAAGGATTTTATCAAGAAAGGGAATGCTTCAAGGAGCACATGATCAACTGGTGCCAATGAGGAATCTTCTCGATCACATGCTATCTTGCAGCTTGTTGTCAAGAAGCATGTGGAGGTTAAAGAAACTAGACGAAGTAATAATGATAGTAATGAATCACGAGGGAAAGTTGTTGGTAAGATTTCTTTCATCGATCTTGCTTGCAGTGAAAGAGGTGCGGACACCATAGACAATGACCGTCAGACAGGGTAAGGTCATGTTTATCCTCTGTTAGAAGAACTTTGAGTGTTGAATTCCCCATTTGTCTAGAATCGTTTTTTAAAATGACTTTTTAGCCTCATGGATTGTCAATAAAGCCCTTCCAATAGGATTTTGGGTAGATTTTATTTGCCTCATCTTTCATTTATATGCTATGTATATAATTGTTTTGTTTACCAGAAAAATCCACCAGTAATCGTTGAGAAGATAGAAGAAGTTGCAAACGCTCTTGGTTTTGATTTGCAGAAAATGAACTACAAGGTTAGTGACAATTGTGGAAATGATTAGATGAAGCTTCGCAATTGAAGGCTAGAGAAAAAGAAATATAAATGTGGCAACGTAGGTATATTATATGAGACTGGAAACTTAAAAACATCTATGTGAGTGTTTATATGATGTTTTGATTCAGTGCATTTTATTTGGTTTGACAACCATATATTCCAAGTATTGAAGTCGAAAGGAGACACCCTCATATTCCACCACCTTGGGCAGCCATATTTACCAAATGATTTATTGTTGTTGGTAACGATGCTTTTGATGACATTGACATTGATTGACACCAAGTCGAGCTGCAACGATCTGAGCTCTTTCATGTTATAGCCTTGACCTTTCTAATTGCTTTCTTACTCTCATGTGTCTGAGAGATTAAAAGCAGCCATATTTACTAATACATATATATTTTTGATGTGATTTCTAGTTTGCAGAGTGGCTACTAATTATGAGAAGAACGAGTACACTAATATTAACGAGCATGGTTAGAGATGCTGTAGTTTGGAGACCTTGTTCGAAAATTGAGTGCATGGAAGATGCATTAGGAACATTTATACATTACCTGAGGAAAAGGTGATTGTCTATTGAACCTTGTATGTTGTATGATGATGAAATTAGGAAAGTATAGATCAGAATTAGGAAGATGTGGATCATAATGACTTTTGTTGTAATGTAGTTTTATTGGATGCGAACACATGTATGGAGTAGTATCTTTTGGAGACTCATTATAATATGAATTAGTTTCAAATTTGGTGTCTCGCCTATTTATTTGAGAGTGCATTTCATATTAATTATAACCATAAAAATTATAAATAAACCTGAAAATACAGTAATAGAGACATTAGCTTATCAACTAACTCGTAGCTCACTATTAAAGTCGTAGTACCAACAATTACAGCTGACAATTATTGTTACAAAATTTTTTTTAACAATAGTAAAATAATGTTATAGTAACACACATTGTAACGAGTAATAAATGTCATAAAACAGTTAATAATAACAAAGGGTTAACGCTACACTAATATATATAGTAGCGATTAATAAGTGTTATAAAACAATTAATAATAAAAAAAAGTCTTAGTGATATCATAACCATTAAATAAATGGGTAATGGGTTAATCATAACCCATTAACACTTAAACCCGTTGGATAATGGGTTGGGTTGGATTGGATTTACCTATTTTGACACCTTACAAAAATATATAAGTATAATATATATTACTAACACATTTAAATATCTATACTATACTAACTCATTTAAATATTTATGTAAAATAAATAATATTTCATACTTCATAACATATAATCTCCATTCTACCAATTGGTTGTTTAAAATTATTTTTTTGATAAAAATTATTAAATGAGTTAAACAAAAAAAAGCTAATGCACCACGGGTCGAGCTTTTGTGTTCTGCAGGTCGACGAGTTCATGTACTGTGTGTCGAGACTTTCATGTATTGCGGGTCGATCTTTTGTGTACTGCACATCAAACTTTTTAGTTCCATCAGGTCGAAGAGTTCATGTACCGAAGGTCGAGACTTTCATGTATTGCAGATCGATCTTTTGTGTACCATGGGTTGAGCTTATGTGTTTCGCAGATAGATCGATCCATCCAGAATATTATATCAATAGTTTTCATGTTTTTCTATTTTTGTTGTAAATTATAAATTTTATTAACAGTATATTATTATATTGAAATTTATTTATGATTTAGTTACTTATAAATTTGTGGTTCAACTTACTATGTGTATTTTTTATTAATAAACAACATTTATTTTAGATTTTAAACAATCGAATATGAACAACAATATATGTTTTTTTATATTCGTTATAAACCATAAAATGAGCCACAATTAATATAAACAAAAAACTAAAAAGACAAAGCATATAAAATTTGTTTAAATAGACCAAATACATAAATAAGTTTGATAAGTCTTAATAACCAATTAGAAAATATGAAATTTTATAAATTCATAAACAATTCCTAATGCTTATGAAATATAAACCGAAACTGGTATATCGAAAAGCAGACTTCACATGCTTCTTCTATTAGTTCATTTATACCTTCCTCCACATTATCTAAATCTTTGGTATCACAGCCAGGTTAGACTCTAGGATAGTCTGATATTGCATAAACGGGTTAGATGAATGAAATCCATCTTTCTCACGCCAAGGTCCCGCGGTAAGTCTGACATGTGTTATGTGGGTGTGAATCGAACTAAGTTAGTAAGAGGGACTAACTTAGTGAATATGGTCATTGTAGATGGCTAAGAGTAACTTAACAAGAAGGCATAATGTCGGGAATGAAGAAACTTCCCGAGTTACTGTGGAAAGGACTAAGGAAGAGAATGTCCGTAATGTGGAAAATTGATAAAGTGTTGAAAGAAGTGAGCAAGGGGCGTCTGGATCACAGCAGCTTCCCAACGCGAGTGCTGGTAATGAGAATCTAGTTGGGATAAATTTTGTGTTGGCCTCGTTGACTCAAGTCTTGGAAAGGCTGCCTGTTGTAGCACTTGCTGAAGCTATGCCATTGCGGGTGAATACTGTACCGATGGAGAATGTGGTCGAGGAGGCCCAAGCTGTGGTAACTCCATCATATCTGAAGATGATGGATCACATGCAGAAGTTGGGAACTAAGTTCTTCTCTGGTGGTTCCAAGCCAATTGAGGCAGATGAGTGGAGGAGTCGGCTTGAGAGGAACTTTAACTCTATTTGTTGCCCGAAAGAGTTTTAAGACTGACATTGCGGTCCAGTACCTAGAAAGGGATGCGCATAACTGGTGGCAAGGGGTGTCGGGCCGTATGGCGAACCCAAACTGCAGTTGGGAAATGTTCTATTTGGAATTCCAGGCTAAGTACTTTCCGCCTGAAGTATTTGATCGTCTAGAGGGAGCCTTTTTGGATCTCTGTCTAGGATTAATGTCTGTGAGGGAGTATGAAACTGAGTTTAACAACCTCAGGTGGTATGCGGGTCGTGAGTTGGAGGAAAACCTACGTTTAGCCGAGTTTGCGTATAACAATAGTTAGCAAGCAACATTAGAATGTCTCCGTATGTGGCACTGTATGGATGGCCTTGTCAAACCCTGCTATGTTGGAATCAGGTGGGCGAGCACAGCATCTATGGGCGAGATTTCATTGAGGACACGACAGAAAAGATACGGATGATTAAGCTCAATATGAAAGACGACCAAGACAGACAGAAGAGTTATGCGGACAAGTGAAGGAAGGAGCTTGAGTTCGCAGTGGGTGACTTGGTGTACCTTAAGACAATCACGTACAAGGTTAAAGAGTGGACAGTACGATCTGCTAAGTTAGCACCAAGGTACATGGGGCTTTATAAGATTCTGGAAAGGATTGGGAAAGTGGCATATAAGTTGGAGTTGCCCGTGGAACTAGAGGCGTTTCACAAAGTGTTCCATGTTTCAATGTTGAAGAAGTGCTTGGGCAATGGGGAACGAGTTGTGGTCGAACCCCCAAGGAAATTAAGAGAAAAGCTGATAGTTGAAGATACTCTAGTCCCATTCCTGGATAGAAAGGTCAAGGTAGACCGAAGGAAGAAAACCACAATGGTGCAGATTGAATGGGACTGCGATGGGGAAGTTGAGACTACATGGGAATTGGAAGTCAGAATGAAAAAAATTTCCCTAAGTTATTTGAGAAACAGAAGGCTGGACAATCCAAGGCTTATATTTGCGGATGAATCCTTTGAAGTGGGGGAGACTTGTAACAACAGCGTTCCGTGAACCCTCAGGTGATTCCGGATCGGGTCAAGGGAAATGGGTCAGTTGGGACGCAGATGGTCAAGCCAGATGGACCAAAGGTTGATTTTTAGTCGTGGAAAGGAAATGGGAATCCAAACGTACGAGAGAAATCAGTTTAGTCTGTGAAAATTCAGCTAACTATGGGAATTCTAAAAAGTCCGTGATTTTCGGATAGCATGTCAAGTTCAGACAAGTTGGTCAAATTTGGGCCAAACAGAAGTCCAATCAGATCGTTCGTGGTTCGGACATGGTTGCGGATTGTTTGGGGCTGCCAGATCAACCTTCAGACAAGGTCCAAGTTTTTCAGACAATGGTTGGTATTCGGACAGGATTTGTCTGTGTTCAGACAGGAAATTTATATGTCCAGATGGGTTGGGTCAAGGACTGGCTAAGCCAGTCGAGAGCCGGTAAGGCCAGATTGTACCGTGGATTAAAAGCGGTCCAAATTAAGTGGAAGTTGACCCGGTCTGACCGAAGGGAACTAGGGTTAGGGTTTAAACACCCAAAACTCTATAAATAGATGCCTAGTCGCTGTATTAACCTAATTTCGCAAAAATATTCTTAGTAAAGAACGAGAATGGGTTCTGTAAAGGCTTACGAGCAATTTTGATCTGATTTGGGCGAGAGAAAGGCTGATCATAGCTGAATTGGGTGAGATCGGTGCAATTAGTAATAAACTACCGTCAAGAGGTGTCAGAAAAATACTAAGGCAAAGGTGAGTTCGTGACCGTGAGTTAATCTGGGTTTGTTTTTGGGCAATAGATGGAATCTAAGTCTTAGACGGGTTAGGATTGCTTGCTTGGCTGTATATTCTGACAGATTGATTACTATTTTCGTCTCAGAATGTTTGTTGGCTGATTCGGGTGAATCCGGGTAGCTAAACTGACAGTTTTGGGGGGACTCTGAATACTGCTTGTTTTTTGATATATTGTTTCATTGTGATTTCTGGTTTGGGCTGGTGGGACGGGATGATCAACTCACTAAGCAATTATGTTGCTTACCCAATATGCGTGATCGCATGTAATGAGTTAAGTGATGTCGTGAAAGTGGCTAAGTAAGAGCGAGACCAAGGTGGATGGTGGAAGGATGAATAAGACAAGGTTATTGGGTCCAATTACATTTTTGAAAAGCATTAGCAAACAATTGTTGTACTAGAACCCCATTTGATTGAGTTTATGCATTATTTTGGGCTTATCAAACCGTCACAACTCGAATTCTGACTAAGTAAATAATGTAACTTAATCTGGTTAAGTGTTTGGTTCGTCCTATGGCCACACTGAATGGAATCCGGACGTATACATCTCAAGTTAAGGTGTCACATTTTGGTATCATAGCCAGGTTTTAATCCTAGGACCTGTGGGTTATGCGCCCACCATGCTTCTACTGCGCGAGTGCTGGTAATGAGAATCCAGTTGGGATAAATGATGTGTTGGCCTTGTTGACTCAAGTCTTGGAAAGACTGCTTGCTATAGCACCTGCTGAAGCTATGCCATCGCGGGTGAATACTGTACCGGTGGAGAATGTGGTCAAGGAGGCCCAAGCTGTGGTCACTCCATCGTATTTGAAGATGGATCACATGCAGAAGTTGGGAACTAAGTTCTTCTCTGGTGGTGCCAAGCCGATTGAGGCAAATGAGTGGAGGAGTTGGCTTGAGAGGAACTTTGACTCTATCCGTTACCCAAAAGAGTTTAAGACTGACATTGCGGCCCACTACCTGGAAGTGGATGCGCATAACTGGTAGCAAGGGGTGTCGGGTCTTATGGTGAACCCAAACTGCAGTTGGCAAACATTCTGTTAAAGGCTTTGCAAGCATGGCTCAGCCTATGACTCAGCTTACTGGAAAGGAGAACCCTTTTAAATGGACTCAAAGCTTAACGACATGCTAACGAGTACTCAAGTTTTGGCTTTACCAGAACCGAATGAGCCTTATGTGGTGTATACGGACGCATCACGAATAGGAATGGGTTGCGTTTTGATGCAGCATGGGAAGGTGATTGCATATGCATCACGGTAGTTAAGAAAACATGAAGTGAATTACTCCGCTCCTGATCTGGAATTGGCCGCAGTGGTTTTTTCCCTGAAGATATGGTGATCCTACCTTTACGGTGGGAAGGTCCAAGTATTCACAGACCATAAAAGTTTGAAGTACATCTTCACTCAGCGGATCTGAATCTAAGGCAAAGATGATGGATGAAACTTATTGCGGACTATAGCCTGGACATATATTACCATCTGGGTAAAGAAAACTTAGTTGCGGATGCTCTAAGTAGGAAGATAGTAGACGTGAACTCTGAGAAGGAAATGGAAAGGCTGATTAACATGGTTGGAACATTGAGTCTATCAGCCTTAACGATGGAAGATGAACCTTTGGGTTTGGGTACACCTCTATCATAGGATTATTGGAGAACATTTATATGATTTGCTCTACTCCAACAAAGACCAGTTGATCCGTTTAGGAAAATTTCCCCAAGTTCTCCTAGATACTCTAAATTTTCACCTGCAGTTGATCTATGTAGGTTTCTTAAGATATTGTAACCTTCATCTCTTCTATTACCACCAATACAAACCAAAATGAATCCATAAAGCAGTTTGACCTCTCGAATTCCAGTATCACTAGCTCTAAATAACTTATCTAATCCATCTTCTTGGTTACCATTCACAAAATATTCTCTTAGACCATATTGGTAAATTGCTTCAATATTACGAGAATCACATAATGTCCTATTGGAACAATATTGTTCTGCAAACAAAAACTAAAAACAAAATGTTATAAATATCTAATGAATAACTTTTTTGTTGTAAGAAAATATATATCAATTTATCGAATTCGCCTCAAATGATATGTAAACTTAAACCCTAACAAACATACAAGTTAAAAAAACTAATCAAACCGTAAAATAAAACTTAATTCATTTATATAACTTTATGATAATTCTTACAACAGTATATAAATGTTTTAAAATTAGATTTCTCCTTTGGTAAGAAAAATTTTAAAAATGGATTTTTTGTATCAAGTTTTACTTTAAAACTTCGGAACAAATTGTGAAAAGTATTTTGATAACTTAGTTTACTAAAGGGAAGTCATAGTAGCATAACTTACCAGATTTTCTTTTGGATTTGAATCTCGAACTCTTTTCATCTATCAAAACAATATAGGAAATATGACAAATTATAAAAAAATCATTATGAAAATAAAACAAATATCTACTCAAAATCTTAAAATTAAATTGTTACCTTTGTTTATTTGTTGATTCTTAAGCACGATTCAATGTAATTTGGAGCAAGCTATATGGAAATGGATTAATGATGATATGATTTTTTTTTGAGATTTCAGATTTAGCAAGATGAAAACTTAAAAATCATTTAATCGATTTGTTTCCCCAGTTATAAAATTTTTTCGCATCTAATCATAACACCGGTTCCAATTGATGAGACGTTGGCTTGGAAGAATTCTCACAATGTGTCTTTGATGAAGGCTCCTTTGGGTTCTTTTGAGGGGTCTTTCTCTTCGGGGTTGCAAGATGTTCTTTCTTGACTTTTGGTGGGTCACCTGGGGTTTTCGGGGTACCGTTGTTTTGTTGATGCTTCTTGGAAGAATAGTGAGTTGCATTCTGGGTTAGGGTGATACTGGTTTTCTTATAGTCACGAGTATGCCAATTTTGGTGCTCGTGGTATTTTTTGCAGTCTTTCCCCTCTTCATGCTGAGCTGGAGGCCCTATCTTGGCAATGTTTTCCTTTTCCTCTCTCGGTTTCTCGAAGGTGGTCTTTGCTGTCGACTGTGCTGAAGTCTTGAAGATAGTGGAAGATCCGGGAGGGTGGCCGACGTTTGTGGAGTTGCTTGATGTATTCTCCCGCCTTTGTTGTTTGTTTCGTTTTTTTTGCTCTCTCTCTCTTTCCTCGTGTTTTGAACCTCAAAGCTAGATTTCCTTGCTCGTGGTGCAAGGGGGCTTGCTCGAAATCAGATTTTTGTGGATTATGTACCCCAACATTGGTTTAGCCATTTGATATGAAAGAGTTAAGTTGATAAAAAAATCATAACACCGGTTATCAATAAAGAAACTATAATTTTTCTTAATTTTATTTATGTTTATATTGAATTAGATTTTTTATTCCGAAAACATAATAGAATAAGATATACATAATATTTGTATCGATATAATAGTTATTTTTTAAAATTACATTAATATCCTTTTTGTTTTTCAAAATAGTTTGTGAAAATTAGTGGAAATTACATTAATTTACTCTTTTTCAAAGGTAATTAAAAATTTATGGAAATTAGTTTATATTTACAATTATATACAAATGATACAAAATTTATAATTTAATCTAAGTTTCAAGATACAATTAAATTTATAAGGATTACAAGAGCAAGTTCGTTTTAAAAAAAATAGTATGCTTAATATTTATTTAAATGGATAAAAACATTATATCAACACTGTTCAGTCAGGATTTAGGACAACTTGTTCTATATCAAGCTCTGATTAATTTAGAAGGAAGACGAGCAAGGTTTCAGATCATATTAAGAGAGAAGAGAACAAATTGCTCGAGCTAGACATAATCGGGTTGAATTCTTCTTCTTTTTTAACTCAAAGTGGCCAAAAAAGGATCATTTTCCCAAGGACTTCCACCTCTATTTATAGAACATAGAGGTGGTTACCACTCCTCAAAAATAGGAAAGATTACATTTGTTCAGATTTGTAAATATATAGGAATATTCTTGGTAGATCTTCAGAAGTTTTCCTTAGTCAAAATAGGAAGACCTCATTTTCTCTTTAGCGACGAGTTACCTAACTTTCTCCTCGTTCTGTGATCCGCAGAATAAGAATCCTTCCGAGTTGATAATCAAAAGCTGATATGACTTCTAACCGAGTCTACGACTTAAAGGTTTTATGGGTACTGATTGTTCTCATGGACCAAAGTAGGATCTTTGATCCACCCCAACAATTGTCCCCACTCCCAGACTCGGAAAATTGTTGTGAGTTTCCGAGTTGATGAATTACCTATATGTGGAATCTTTGGTCCGCGTGTCAGGCATCGATTGGACCATTAGAGCAGTTTAACAGGCTATTAGTAGATCATTATTATGCTACGATTCGGCTTCCGGTAAATTTGTATAAATACTCCAGTTTTT
Source organism: Lepidium aucheri (assembly GCA_900406435.1). Taxonomy (NCBI): domain Eukaryota; kingdom Viridiplantae; phylum Streptophyta; class Magnoliopsida; order Brassicales; family Brassicaceae; genus Lepidium; species Lepidium aucheri. Next base: position 11,696 of record OVBA01002561.1, on the reverse strand, counting down.
ACCTTCGATCTTCATTTTTAATCACGAATACCGATTTTTACTGCTTTTTTGATTTTCTCCTTCTAGTTATCCTGTTTGATTTCACTCTTTCTTTTCTTTTCTGACAATGGGTCTCGATGATTTTCAACTTCCCAATGTTACCGATGGGATTAATGATGTCCTTGATGTAGAGAGGTCTTGTCGATGTGGAGGGTCAACCCAGACATGTAGTGCCCTTGCGCCCATCCTCATTGAGTCTAGGGGTATTCCTTTGGTCTCATCTCGGACTAATGCGAGTCATGGTTACTCGCGCCCTCCAATGAGATCTAGGACTAGTGTTGAATATGCGGACCTGATGTGACACAGCAGGTTGTCTTTGGATCTTCTTCCCTCTTTGGATCGAATGGAGAATTTGGAAGAGTACGAGGAGACTGCTCACCTTCTTTTTAGGGTTTGTCCTTTGCCATCTTCGACTTGATAATTTACTCTCTAGTCATTTTTAGGTTTTTGACGCTTATGTTTTGCTCTTTTTTTACTTAGCTCATCTTCCACTTGAACGACATCTTACTTGATCAGGAGAGGATTGTGGCGCACCTTGATGAGAGCGCCTATAGAACTGCCCAGCTTGCTAGTCGAGCAGGGAAAGCTCACTTGGAGGTTATGGAGGCCAGGGCTAGGCTGACTGCGAGCAAAGAAGAGCTTGCTCGTGTGAAGGCCGAGTTGATGCTGGAGTAAGAGAATGTTCTCAGGCTGGCTGCCGAGAAGGCGAACGATTTGTCGATGAAACTTCATGACAAGTTGGACTCGATGAAGAAGAATTTTGATCTTTGCCTTCGGGACGCTCTGAATGCTGAGAAGTTAAAGGTCTATTGGGACCTTCGGTGGCCAACTCTCTGGTTGTTTTGAGAGAATCACCGCTCGCTTCAACGATCTGGATCTTAACTTGGTTGCTCGTCTTTTGTTTGCTCAGCATACTGGTTTGAGCAACGCTCTCTGTTTGCTATCAAATTGGGGTCTGGCTATTCCATCGACCGGTCACCGACTAAGTCGACGCTGAGTTAAACAAATTCAAGAAAATTGTCAACAGTGAGACCTTGACGGCGCTTCATCTTGAGACCTGGTCGTCGCAGTTTTTGAGGTTGGAAAATCCTCATGTGCTGCTGGTGAGACTTGATTCACAGAAGCACATGGACTTTTCTTGGATCGGTCATCTGCGGCTTCCTCGATTTGAGCATTAGAACTAACTATACTAGTTGAAGCTTCTATTTTGTAAAGAATTTTTTCCTGTTGAAAAGATATGAAATGAACTGGGTTATTTCCTTTTCTTTTTCTTTTTTGATATTTCCATTGTATTAGCTTTTGTTGTTAAAAGAAATGAAATAAAAATTTGAAAGCGAATCGGCTTGCTCTCAAAATTCTATGCACAAGTTTTGAACTCGGACATAAAGTAATAAAGTTCCAGGAACTTCTACATTGTGAAAGCGAGGATTTTAGATCTCCAGATGTTTGGGTATAAACTCGCTCATTCGACTTTAGCAAGAGTCAAACTTGTAAGCCTCTTTTTTCTGTAAAACCAAGATTCTTAGACTTGGTCTCTCGAGGATGTTCGAGAGTTAATTCTTGAAATTATGATCCAAAATTCGGATTTTAGGATCAAGACTTTAGAATTAAACTCTGCCGTTTATGCACAAAACTGAGTTATGCCTTTTCGATAACATGTTTTAGCTTTCAGAACAAAACTATGTTTTGCCCCTTATGAGAGTTCAATCTCGTTATTTATGTACAAAACTAGGTTTGTCTTGGTGAGAACTTAATCTCAGCATAATTACGAGAAACTGATCTCGACATAATTGCAAGAAATTGATCTTGGCATAATAACGAGAAATTGATATCGGCATAATTGCGAGAACTTGGTCTCGGTATGTTTGCGAGAAATTAATCTCGGCATAATATGTGCAAGGTTTTAAGACTCGGCTTTTAGATGTGAGATTTTGGTTTTGTTAAAAAATTTGCGAGGTATTCTCGGCGAGATTTTAAGACTCGGCTTAGGTATGAGAACGTGGTTCCATAAAAAGTTTTGCGAGGTTTACTCGGCAAGATTTTACGACTCTGCTTAGGTATGAGAACTTAGTTTTGTAGAATGTTTTACGAGGTTTACTCGGCAAGATTTTAAGACTTGGATTAAGGGTGAAAATAGTTAGATCTCTGAGTACTTGAAAGAAATTTGTCGTAACTGCGAGAGCTTTCATGATCACGTTTTGGAACTTTAAGGAGTCTGAATACTGTTTAGAAATATGTTTTGATATTTTCTTCTTTTTTTCTTTGATCATTGAGTTGGTGACTTATAAAATTTAAATATAGTTATAGCTGTACTCGAAGTTCTCATTAACTAATTATGCCAAAACGCAGTTCTCATTACATGATTAGTAGATTAGACATCAGTTGATGCATAATAAACGACAAGTTGGCGTAGCCTCAGTAATAGTACCGCTTCAAGTTGATGGAATTCCAGCTCCGTGGAACCATCTCTCTCCTTCCATCGTTGTGATCTCGCATACGTCTAGTTTCACAACTTTGCAAATTATGTAGGGTCCTTCACAGTTAACGCCCAGCTTCTAGGCGTTTAATTCGGCTGTCTTTTCAAACACTTTCCGTAACACGAGATCTCCTTCAACGAATTGCCTCCCTCACACTTTCTTGTTATAATACTTTACAGCTTGTTGTTAGTAATTTTGCATGGAGAGCAAAGATTCATCTCTTTGTTCTTCCAAGTCGATGCTTGTTTCCATTGCTTGGTCATTGGACTTGTCGTTTTAAAAGAATGGATTCTGCACAAAGTCTGGTGGTGGTCTCTACGGGGGTAAGTATTCCGTGAGAAAGAGAGAAGGGAGTGTGGCCGGTCAAACATTTTGGTGTAGGATGATGGGACCAAAGTACCCCGTCCAACTCGTCGTCCCAATGGTCCTTCTTTTCCTTGAGTTGTTTCTTAATTCCATATATAATATGCTTATTCGTCGATTCTGCATGCCTGTTACCTTGTCGGTTTCAAGGTGGAATGACTAACTTGGATGTTCCACCTAGCATAGAAGTTGATTAACTTTGCCGAAATGAATTTAGAACTGTTGTCCCTGACGATTTTGCAAGGTAAACCATGCTGGCAAATGATATTCTTCCAAATAAACTTGACTACATCTTTATTTTCTATGTGAGAATAAGCTTCAGCTTCGACCCATTTGGAGAAGCAGTTTGTTATAACAAGCATGAATCTCTTTTGTCTAGATGACGGCAGAGGCCCTAATATGTGCATTGCCCAGCGCAGGAATGGGTAAGGTATTATTGACGAGGTTAGCTCTTCAGTCAGAGCATGTATTATGTGTTTGTGACGTTGACACTTATCACACTTAGCCGCATATTTCTGACAATCTTGAGCCATAGCCAACCAATACTATCCGAGAGATCGGATCTTATGCATGAGAGATCATCCACCAGTGTGGTTTCCTCGAGCTCTATTGTGTGTCTCTTGCATCATTTTTCTTGTTTTGTCGCCATGAATACATGTAAGCATCGTTCTATTTGCACTTTGGCGATACAGTTTACCATCAACGTCTATGTAGAAAGCGCTCTTGGCCTTGAGCTCTCGATCTGTACATCGATCTTCTGGTGTTTCACCATCAAGTATATACATAAGTATCTCATCACTCCAGTCGACCGTCCTCTCGCTAGCTTGAGGGAGGTCGATCATCTCCGTATTGGGATCCCCACCCAAGTCTGTGATTGTTGAGATGACAATAAAGTCACCCTTTGGTATATGAATACTTGGCTGGTCGATAGTTTCTACTGTGATAACTCGTCTCAGAACGGGATCAGTTGTTGAAGCCAAGGCTGTCAATATGTCGGCCGAATTATTTTCAGTGTGGGAAATCTTTGTGATCTTGGTTCTCAAGTCTTTTGATAAGTCCTTCAAAACTTTCAAGTATCCCTCCATCCTTTCATTCTTAGTGTCATAGCCACAATTGACTTGGTTAACAACCAGCTAAGAATCGTACTAACATTCGACTTGGGAAGCTCCAACTTCTTTGGCGATTTAAATTCCCACGATCATTGCCTTGTACTCCGCCTTGTTATTCGAGGCCACTAAAGCTAATCGGAATGATTGCTCCAATATTTTTCCTGTCAAGGTTTTGAATGAAGTTACGACTCCAGATCCATGTTGTGAAGATGACCCATCAACAAAGAGTTTCCAAACTTGAGGAGATTCGTCTACTTCTAATGGTTCTAATTTATGGGATAATTCGATTAGAAAGTCTGCCAAAATTTTCAACTTGGTGTCATACTCGCTGAGTTCAATGACCGATTTAGTTAACCTTCCTGACTGATTGGGACTGTACAGGATCGTTCTCAGTTGGTGATTAGTGAGTACGATAACCGTGTGGGACGAGAAATATGGTCGTAACTTTCTCGCCGAGGTTAGAACTGCCAAAGCAAATTTCTCTGTCATCGGGTATCAGGATTCGGCTCCAACAAGGGACTTACTCGTATAGAAAATCGGATGCTGAATTCCTCTATCTTCTCGCATGAGTACACTACTTACTGTCGATGATGACACCACAATGTAAAAGTAAAGTGGATCTCCATCTTCAGGTTTCTACAGAATCAGTGGAGTTGGTAAATACTTTTTCAACTTGGTAAGGCACTTTCGCACTCGTCGTCTCATTTGAAGCTCATATTTCCTCGTAAGGGTTGATAAAAAGGGAGACATTTATCCGGTTTATCGAGAGATGAACCTGTTCAATGGGGCATTTCTTCGTGTTAGTCTTTGGACTTCTTGTTTGTTCTTTGGTGACAAAAGTTCCTGGATTGTCTTCACTTGCTTTGAATATGCTTCAATCCCCCTTTGGGTTACAATGTAGCCAAGAAATTTTCCCGAGATTACTTCAAAGGTTCATTTGGCCGGGTTAAGTTTCATATGGTATTCATTCAGCATCTTTTGCTTTCAGCGACTTGAGTAGCATGTCGTCTATGTAGACCTCCATTGTCTGGCCGAGTTGCTCGGCAAATATTTTGATGATGAGTCGCTGATAAGTAATACGTCCCTTGTTTGGTTATGAACAAAGTTTTCTGCATATTATCGGGGTGCATTCTGATTTGATTGTATCCTAAGAATGCATCCATGAACGAGAGCAGCTCATTCCCACCTGTTGCCTCTACGATTCGATCGATGTTTGGTAAAGGAAAGTTATCCTTCAGATACACCTTGTTCAAATCAGTAAAGTCGACACAGACTCACCACTTGCCATTCTTCTTTGATACTATGATCAGGTTGGCTAACCATTTGGGATATTTTACTTTGACGATAGATCCTACATTGGTAAGCTTTTTGACCTCTTCGATCATAGTTTTCGTCCTTTCGGGTCCTAATTTTTTCCTTTTCTGCTTAATTGGGTTTTAAGTTGGATCAACATTCAATCTTTGACTCGCTATTCTTCAATCAATTCAAGGCATATCCTTCACCGTCCATGCAAACATTGTTACATTTGCTTCAGGAAGTTTGATCAACCTTTCTCAAATCAGCTTGCTCATGTTGACTCTGATGCAAACGCACTTTACCGAATTAGTTAAGTCGATGTTGACGAGTTCAAATGTTGATTGGTCTGGCCTATTGGGAGCGAGTGGCTCTAAAAATGGCAACAAAGCATGTTCTCAACACCTTCTGATCACCCTGTAATGGGTAAGTTCCTTTATCAGTTGCAATCTTCACGCACTGATGGTAGCTCAACAGAAATGCCTTCATCGTGTGAGTCCATGGTTTTCCCAAGGTCATGTTGTAAATTGGTTGTTTGTTGACTACCAACAATTTTATCCACCTCGTGATTCCAGCTGCTCAAACTGATAACTTGACGGTTCTTATCGCGTTTATAGAACTTCCATCGAACTTGGTCAAGGTTCTATCGACCACCTGAGTTCCGAGAGCGTCATCTGGTCCAAAGTCTCTTTGAATATTAAGTCGAATAAACTTCTGGTATCAATAAATATACAAGATACGCCGCAATTGGCAACTCGGAGTTTGACGATTAATAAGTCAGTGTGCGGAAAGCTCACTCCTTCAAGATCTTCTAGGTAGAATGATATATCCAAATCGACTAGCGTGAAGTTTTCTAACAGAGTCGTGTGTTGTGGCTACCTGTGGCAACTATCGTTCATTCATACTTCTTGATTGATCATATATTGTCACTACAAGATTGGAGGCCTCTTATGATAACAGCTACATTCACCCTTGGATCTTCTTACTCAGAATCTTAGGTTCGTTCTTCACGCACTTTGCAGCATCGTTAGTAGCATTGTTTTGTGTGGTCGACTTGCTGGCTGCCTCTCGCAACTCTGCCTCCTTGCGTTTCTGTAATCAAAACCATTGGGTTTCCTCGTCTTAGATGCTTAACTCGCCCCTGCTAAACTTTTTAGCGAGTAGCTCTTGAAGGTGTTTACACTTTGAGGCAAATGATCGGCCAGATTATGAAAGGCGTAGTAATTGTCTCGGTTTTAAGTGTTATTCCATGATTTCTTTCTAGCCGGACAAGTTGTCTAGCCGACTTGAAATGTTGTAGCAGTGTTTGCTCTTCCCCGATTGATATGCTCTCCTTATTCCTGGTATTCCTCTTTTGGTTCATTTGCTCCAGACTCGCGTTGAACCTTCTGAGTTTTTGCGAGAATTTGTTTTTCTTCAATGTATTCGGCATGCCTCGCTGCTTTGCATAAAGCATCAGATACCGTAGTTGGTCGGTTCACAAAGAGATCTTGGTGCAGGGCCTCGTTACTAACCATTCTAGTTTTCAATGCTTCGATGGCCATGTTGTCCCTGACTTTAGCTTTGGTCATTATTCTCCAGAAGCGTCCGAGGTACGACTTCAAAGTCTCGTCGACTCCTTGATTTAAGGATCGTAGATCGGCCGTGGAAGTGTCTTGATTAACATTTAATGCATAGTATTTCATGCATAGCTCAGTTAGTTGATTGAAGCCTTCTATTGACCTTGTTGGCAGCTTTGTATACCATACCATCGCTTCTCCAGTCAAGTTTTCAGTAAAAAGTTGATAGTATGCTCCATTTTCTTGGTTTGGGTGGTAATTCATCCCCCCCCCCCCATCATAAAATTAAACGCACTCATAAATTCTAGGGGATATGTTGTTCCATCGTATGATGGACATCGTAGTTTTGGTCCTCGGAGTACCAGGACCCTTCTCATTCTCGGAGAGAACAGGGATTTTTGAGCTTGGGTCAGGATCCGTCCAATCTCTGGTGTCAGCTGGTCGCCTGATGGAATTGTGATTTCATCTCTTCCATTATCCTGAAGATAGTTGTAGTGTCCACAGTTGCTACAATCAGCTGTGTTGGAACAAGCTGAGTTGGGATATGGCTTTGCTTTGCAGTTTGGTAGACTTGCGGACTTGGAGTCTACTCGAATAGATTCCTCTATATACTGGCGAGTATTTTCTCGCTCTGATGGTTATTTGCCGTGGGCTGCAAGTTTCCGCGGCTAGCTTGTCTCTTGCTTCGAGACACTCCAATGACTACGTGTTCCACTTATCTGTTGCTTCTTGCAGTGCTAGCAAGTTCCGTATCATCACCCCGAGTGATGGCAGCTCTGTCGGACGTCTTGGAAGCTCTGTAACTTCCCAAGTTGGTTTACGATGATTCTCCTGAGTCAGAACAAAGTTCAGAGATGATCCTCGAGCTAGGTTTGTCTGCTCCTATGTTTGATCAGGAGTTTTCCTTTCCGATGAACGAATTGTAACATCGTTTCCCGACATTCTTTGCTTTTTGGCGATCTCTTTTTTCTCTTGGGTTATGAAATCCTACGAAGCCGTCCCCGTAGATAGCACCAACTATTCGAGCAGGATTTACCACAACTTGTTCTTAGTCAAGCTCTGATGAAGTTATAGGGAAGACGGGCAAGAATTCAGATCAGAGTAAGACAGAAGAGAACAGATTGCTCGAGCTAGAGATTATAGGGCTGAATTCTTCTTGCTTTGAACTCAGAGTGACCAAAAGAAGATCCTTTTTCCAAGGACTTCCACCTCTATTTATAGAACATAGAGGCGGTTACAACCCCTCAAAAATAGGAAATGTTACATTTGTTTGGATTTGTAAATATATAGAAAGATTCTTGTTAGATCTTCGAAATTTTTCCTTATCCAAAACAGGAAAACTTCTTTCTCTCTTTAGCGACGAGTTGTCCAACTTTCTTTTCGTTCTGTAATCCACCCAATAGGAATCCTTCTGAGTTGATAATCAAAAGCCGAGATGATTTCTAGCCGAGTCTATGATTTAAAGGTTTTTTGGGTACTGATTGTTCTCGTGAACCAAAGTAGGATCTCGCATCCACCTCCAACAAGCATTAAATTATATATGCATATAGTTAAGCTGCTTTGTGTTTTCGAATATACTATAGAAACTACAAGAAATTTTTTATATAGCTATTTAAATTTTATTAATAAATAGAGTAAATATTATAAAAGTCTAAAACTCATTTTTTAACATGTATGAAATTTTAAAAATTAAGTATGAAATATATAAAACAAATTTTTTCATACGTACGTTAGGACATTTTCAATTATTCTGAAAACAAATAAGTATAGTTGACTATTTAATTGATAAATTAATTGAGTAGTTACCTTTGAAAAACAACAAAATCCAGCAAAACATTGTCAACAAAATTATAGATTGAGATCGACCGTACTATTTTAGAATGATCGATCTTAAAATTCAATATCGATCGATCCACGGTTAGATCGATCAATCCATAAGGATGTGGTGCTTATCAAACTTTTTCCATTTATTTTTCATAACTTTAATTACAAAGTTCAACATCAAATAAGAAAAAGTAAAAATAAAGGGAAGCAAACTAAATACATTTTCAATATCAATTATGTAAAACAAAGGTATAGAATATTTAAATTAAAATTATCAAAAATAAGGTGATTACTGATTAGAGAATAATAACTATGTATATGGACCTGCATGGGGATTCGGGGTGCCCATCAGAGTCTTAGTACCCTTCACTCAGAGATAGAAGCCATACTCTGGGTAATGATGTCTCTCTTGGCGTTACAAATTACAGAGGTGGAGATATCGAGGGACTGTGAGACTGTATTGAAGATAATCAATCAACCTGAGGATTGGTCGCTTTCCTTCCATACCAAGAGGAGTTCTCATGGCTAAGTTCTTTATTTTTTTATCTCTCTCTTTTTGTTATTTTGTGATCTTTAAATCATAAAGTTGATGCTTTCACTCGTCATGTTACAGAGACAGCTTATGAATTATTGATGTAACTTTTCTACCCTTTTGGGGTTTTTAATATAATATGCTGTTGAAAAAAAAAACTATGTACATGGATATAATCATGATCAAACTATTCAAATCCGAACAATAATATAGGGGTTTTGAACACATCAATATATGATTACAACTTTTCTGAATATTTGGTGCTTTTCGTTGAGTTTTAGTTTGTTGATATTAATCAATACGATTGCATAACTTAGATTGTAACATGCTGATAAAGACAATATAAAAAAATTGGTTGTAACATTAGTAATTTATAGATCAAATACTATTCATTACATAACTTCTTAAACTAATAAAATATTGCAACATATTAACTAATAAAATATATAAAAGTTAATAAGTTGATATTTTTAGCATATCTCACAAACTCTAAGGGAATAACGATAGATAAAACAATGGAAGCAGACTTTATATGCATAACATACATACGAGCTACATCTTGGGATATCTTCTTCTGGACAGTGAAACATCTCTTCATATAATCCTAATAACTTAGGGATTATACCTTCCTTATACTTTCCAGAACATATAGACAATACATCAATTGCAAACTATGCACATTTAACATGTTCCTCAGCTTTATGCATCTGAGTAATACTGTAATCCAATGGACCAAGCTTGATTGCAAGTCTTAGTCCTTTCAAGTATTGAACTATTTGTTACATACATCATTTCTTGAATAAAGGCTCTAGATAGTACATACATTTGCTTTAGATGCTGAGTTGGTGAATTCTTCTAAGTTGACTTCTATTAACACTTCATCTTCAGACAGTGCATTTATGCCATAGTGACCACTTAGTTGGAATGCTCCAAGATCTCTGAAAGCTCATTTCCCTACATTTCAGACCACTTGAACTAAAATATCTTTTAGTAACTATACCATTTTCTCAACTGTTGAACTGTTATGACAAAAATGATCAGAAGATTATTAGCTTATATTCTTAATCTTTGGTACCATAAGCTTCTTCATCAAAACAATTTAATTAGATCAAAAATACAACATACATTTATATATAGCCTTATATAAAAACCAATTCCTATAGATCTTGATTTTTTTACTTTCGCATCATATAGATAAGTCCAAAAAGTCGATTTATTTTATTTGAAATAATACAGGATTTAACTTGAAGTGAAAAACCTACAATAGAATAAACCCTTTACCTTGTGGAAAATATTACAAATTTCTCTTTAAAAAGAGACTTATAAACAAAATTTCAAGTTACGAAAGATACACTAACTGTAACGTGATTTTAGACAGATAACTTTGTCTTCTTAACAAAAATAACTCTAAATAATTTTGCTATAAATCTCTTATTAAAGAAACAAAAATAGTAATATTTTAGTTAAGCAAAAGTGACAATTCATTAACAAAAGTTAAAGAACAGATACATACCGATTTGGTGATTAACCCATAACATGTTTAGAATATTAAAATTGGTTATGTATTATTACGTTTTAATCTTAAGTATTTTAGCCCACAGAGGTTATAATTTTTTTAGCAAATAAAATCACAAATTACATATAAGATTGTCTTGGAACGCAAACAATTATACTATTTCCTTTACTTTGAATTAGAATATTATAATTATGAACTGAATAAAGTAAATATTGAATCCATAGATTTACTGAATATAGTTCATATTTCTAACTAACTAACTATACCCTTTCGTATAGAATTTAGTTTATCTTTAATAATATATAAAAAATATTAATTCATTATAGTCGATTTTTTTTTATAAAACTCTAGGCATAAAAATTTATAATCCGTTATATATATCTACTCTATTAACCCTATGCATACAAGTTTTCTTTTGTTCTTCCTTTTCTTATTCTGTGGATTCTATCATGCTTTTGCTGGATGACATTCTAATCACAATAATATCAATTTGTGCTTCTACTTCTTTGACAATTATTCTTAACCTTAGATTAGTGTCCAATAAGTTTAATGCTATATGTTTTGAAACTCACATTGTTAAACATTTATCACTCGCTGAACAAGAGTTCCATCCATATTGTTTCTCTCCTCAACAATTCTACATACAATACAAGAAGTTATGTAGACTAGGAAATCCGGAAGCTTTGTACCGGTTAGGAATAATATGCTATTTTTACGGCCAACATAAAGAAGAAGGACTCATATTTCTTTGCGGAGCTGATGAGTGTGATTTTTAATAGTTTTAGAGCACCATTTTAGGTTNCATTTAGGTTAGTTTTGCACTTTTTGCATTTGCATTTGGAGTTTTGGGATTTTCTTAGGAAATGGAGCAAAAAGGAGCATTAAATGGAGCTAGAGCATTAGAACAAGTTGCTCGGAAAGGAAGCTGCCAATCACTCGAACCATTGCCTCGCGGCTTGCTGGCGAGGACCACTCAATCCGCTT
>OVBA01002560.1:0-33416 GCA_900406435.1 Lepidium aucheri | reverse complement strand
TAACAACAGCGAAGATAGCACACGAGGGAGAAGGAAATGGCGACGAAAACAAATATGTAGAAAAAATTGCATTTTAAGTGAAAACATTTGTTGATTTTAAATATTAATATTAGGTATGACTAGTCATACCCATTAGGTTCACGTTTGAAAAACTTCCGAAACCAAACAAAACACACCTAATGGAACAAATAAACCTAATGTATTTATCACTTATGAGTTTGCCGTCCAAAACATCCATAAGAGAGAACTAATAATAATACAAATGAGTTACTACACTTACTGATTTAACATATTTATTTGTTTTCTTTTATCAAAAGATGGTTGAGTTTTATTCCAAAAACAAAAGTAAGCTTTTCCCTGTTGTTCTTTGTACGATTTCTATTTACTATTTTACTTATTATTTATTTTTCCTCACTGATAAGTCATTTTCGCCAAACAAAATACGAGATAAATGTTTATTATGTTGCTTTTTATTTTATTATTTTTTCCCTTCAAAAAAGTGCTCTGGTTTTAATTTAAAGAAAATTGTCTCCTATATATCTTTTGAGTTTAAAATTTTTCACAATATACATTTCCAAAGCCTTGTCAAAAATATATCTTTTGGGGGATAAAGTTTTGAAAATGTATATTGTGGAAAATTTTAAACTCAAAAGGTATAAGGAACAATTTCTATAGATTCAATTAATTCAATTCGTTTTTGACAAAAAAAAAATTTAATTCAATTCATTAAGTGTACATTTGAGCATAAAATCTATACTATTAAAAAGAATTATTTTAGGACAAAGACTTTGGATTTATAAAAAATTATATTTTTAAACTTTTCTATAAAAATTAATTCTGAATAGATCAAAAAAGTTAATGAGTTTACCTTTAACCCATAGAAAATCAAGATTAGATATATTTTTAATAATTATTTTCACTCCTACTCTATGTATCATATTGTGACAAAATAAATTTAAAAACTACTATATCACAAAAATTAATGAAATATTTTAGATTTTTTTCTAAATATGTTATGCTTTTTAAAATTTTTAAAACATACAATAAAATCCAAAACTATAATTCAAAAATAGTTGTGCATCGCACGGCTCTTTATCTAGTTATTATATAAAGTAGAATATTTCAAAATTACTCATTGACATAATTCTTCCACGTATCAAATCCAACAATCAAATTTTTTTTGTATTATATATTAAATAAAAGATAAATATACTTTTTAGTAGATTTTTAAAAAGTTTTTTTCGGTGGAGATCATTATTTATATTATAAAAAACAAAAAACTATTTAAATATAAAAGTAAAATAAATTATTTAAATATAAAAGTAAACTAGATTAGGAAATATTGTTACTATGAAATAAAAGTCACATAATATTTGTATTTTTTATAATAAAAAAAAATTTATCTCTTGATATTCTTTAATTGATTTTTTTACATAAAATTATTAGTTTTTTTAAAATTTAATATATAAAAATATAATAATTAAATATAATAAAAAGGAAGGTATATGACATATAAGTGTTGGAACCGGTTTCAGTACAACGAGTACTAAAACAGTTGTTCATGATTAATAGAGTAGGAAAGAATGGGCAAGAACACTTGTGGAGTTGAAAGGGAATAAGAGCTTAGATAATTGAGTAATAAGACAGGTGAATGCCAAATTGGTGTTCTTATTAAACTTCGAATGTCCAAAAGAAGATCCTCCTTACGGAAGGATTGTGCCTCTATTTATAGTTCATAGAGGCGGTTTACATGTGTAGGAAATAAAGGAAGATTTACAAATCTTGTTAATAATACTGAATCTATTAAGATTCATGCTAGATCTGTGAAAGTTTTCAATGTAAGAAATTATATTTTTAAATTTTTGTATAAAAATTAATTCTGAATAGATCAAAAACAGTTAATGAGTTTACTTTTAACCCATAAAAAATCAAGATTAGATATATTTTTAATAATTATTTTCACTCCTACTTTATGTATCATATTGTGATAAAATAAATTTTAAAACTACTATATCACAAAAATTAATGAAATATTTTAGATTTTTTTCTAAATATGTTATGCTTTTTAATTTTTTTAAAACATATAATAAAATCCAAAACTATAGTTCAAAAATAGTTTTGCATCGCATGGCTCTTTATTTAGTTATTATATAAAGTAGAATGTTTCTAAATTACTCATTGACATAATTCTCTACGTGCCAGATCCAACGATCAAATTATTTTTTATATTATATATTAAATAATAGATAAATGTACTTTTTAATAGATTTTTAAAAAGTTTTTCTCGGTGGAGATCATTATTTGTATTATAAAAAATAAAAAATGATTTAGATATAAGAGTAAAATAAATTATTTAAATATAAAAGTAAACTAGATTCGGAAATATTGTTACTATGAAATAAAAGTCACATAATATTTGTATTTTTATAATAGGAAAAAATTTATCTCTTGATATTCTTTAATTGATTTTTTATATACATAAAATTAATAGTTTTTTTTAAAAATTAATGTATAAAAATATAATAATTAAATATAATAAAAAGGAAGGTATATGACATATAAATTATGGACGTTTTTACATATGAATTCTATACTACGTTAGTATTAACTTTAAAACATAAAATTTAATGTTCGACTAAAAAATTTGAAATAAATATAAAAGCTTATCATAAGTGTTGGAATCGGTTTCAGCACAACGAGTACTAAAACGGTGGTTCCTGACTAATAGAGCATAGAAGAATGAGCAAAGACACTTGTGGAATTGAAAGAGATTAAGAGCTTAGATAACTGAGTAATAAGACAGGTGAAGGCCGAATTGGTGTTCTTATTAAACTTTGAATGTCCAAAAGAAGATCCTCCTTACGGAAGGATTGTGCCTCTATTTATAATTCATAGAGGCGGTTTACATGAGTAGAAAATAAAAGAAGATTTACAAATTTTGTTGATAAGACAGAATCTGTTAAGATTCATGCTAGATTTGTGGAAGTTTACTATGTCGGAACAGGATAACTTCCATTTATTGTATGTTGATGTGTCATCCGACTTCTCTTCAGGTTCGTGGAATCTTCTGAGACGAGACTTTTTGCCGAGTCGAATATTTTATCCGTGTTGAAGACTTAGTGCTTGCAACCGGGTGGTTCTTTTTTGGCCTGCGAATTCGGGTAGTTCGGGTCGGGTCGGGTCGGGTATTCGGGTATTTATCAGATTTTCATTTTGTTCCAAATTAATCGAAACAGGTAATTCGGATTGAGTCGGATCAGAATCGGGTAATTTGAGTAGTTTTTAATGGTTTCGAATTAACCCAAAAAATCCAAAAAATAATAAAATAAAAAATCCAAAAATCCAAAAAATCCAAAAAAATCCCAAAAAAATCAGACCCAAACTGACCCGAATCAACCCGATCAAACCCGAATCACTTAAAAATCCAAAAAATGCTAAAAATCCAAAAAAAACTCAAAAAATACTAAAAATTTTGGTTGACTCGATATCCGAACTACCCGACCTGAACTATCCGACCCGAATTACTACCCGAATTATAAAATAAAACACTACCCGAATCACTACTCGATACCTGAACTACCCGATACCCAAACTACCCGACCAGAATTACCCGAAATTTGGTTCGGGTTGGGTCAGAAAATTTGGGTCAAATTTTATTCCTAGAGCTAGTTCTTTTATATTCGACCTGTTGTTTTTGGTGGACCGAAGTAGGATCTCATATCCACCTCCAATAATAAGTAATTCATAATATTTAGGGTATATGATACAAAAGATATTCTTAATCAATATCTATTTTAAGATTTGACTCATAATCGTGAAGTGTCATTAGTCTAGTGGGAGGTGGTATGTCCACTAAAGGCAATCGCCGTCACACAACCAGAGATCGAGTATTATTACCTACATTATGTATGAACTTGGCTATTGGGTCGGCCAGTTATAGCTCTATGTCGACAAAAAATACTCCTAATTCTAATAGGAAAATTATATCAAACGACTTCTATGTAAGACACATCCTATGAATTTTCGCATAACACCAACGATTTTCAAGGATTATGGGTCTTTTTTCTCTTCTTATTTATTAGCATTTCATCCTGTTTTTCTCTCAATTTTTTCATTAGAACCCCGTAAACAAAACTAGAGAACAAAATATCTTATATAATAAAATCGTAGCGCTAACTTAAACACCATATTTTTTTTGTCAACTTAACTCATTTAGAAGAAAAAAAGAGTCCAAAAGGGAGGAACATTGTTTACAAATTCCTAGCCAAATTACCATGTTACATTAGTCATTTTTGGATTATGAAGTATTGCTACTAGGAAATAATATTCACATAATATTTGTATCATTTATAATAATAATAAAAATAATTCTTGATAATATTCTTTAACTGATTATTATTATTATTATTATTTATATAAATTATTAGTTTATTTTTACTTTAATATATGAAAATATAATAGTCTCTTATATAATAAAACCATGTTCAAAAACCTGGTTAGAGAACTTGTATAGCATCAACTTAAACACGATGTTATTTTAGTTTGTTCTGGTCTCGGAAATAATATTCACATAATTATTCTATCTCTTATAATAATAATAAAAATTATATCTTGATGAGACTATATAACCGATTATCTTGTATATAAGAAATAAGAGATATTATTAGTTTGTTGATATAATGAAAAAAACAAGATGTTAATAGTTATTATAACACAGAAGGTTAATAGTTATGTTCGCCAAAAATTCTGTTGTATCAGTTTATCAAGAATTCAATTAATCACGTAATAAATTTATTTTGAAAATCATTCAATTATATAATAAACAAAATAAAACCTATTTCAGAAAAATACTTCAGTTAATTGATTATTATTATATATATATATATATATTAACCTTTCATACAAGAGAAACTATAATAAGAAAAAACTTAAAATCAACGTTTCATATATTATAACAAAATAACTTATATTGAGAAAAATCAATGTTTAAGATTATGTTAGTTTATGTTTATATTTTACATGTAATCTTCAATTATATAATCTGAATTAAATATAACTAATTTGTATAAGTTTTTTTTTATTAATAGTGGGCCACAATTGACCGGCCTATGAGCCAAGTTCCTACATAATGTAAGCCGTGAAACTCGATCTCTTGATGTATAAGTACATATGCCTTTAGTAGACTTATCACATGCCATCAGACTAAATGCACTAGACTAAAGGCCACCTGCTATTAGTTTTTTTTTGTCAACAAGTAACTGTTAGATCGACAACATGACTCTATTCATAGCCCCAGTTCTCCAAATAGAGCAAGATAAGATTTGAATATACCACCTCATGCCTAGCTAAATCAGAGACAAGTCAACTGAGTCACCTGTTTCTTGGCCATATACTATTTTTTTTTGTCAACAATATTGGGCCACAACTGGCCGGCCCAGTAGCCAAGTTCCTGCATAGTGTAAGCGGTGGGACTCGATCCCGAGATGTGCAAATGCGCCTGCCATTTAGTGAACTTACCCTTGCCACTGGACTAAAGGCCACTTGCGGCCATATACTATTAGTTTAAGTTTATTATAACTAATTTACTAATATTTAGTGTATATCATAAACAATATCCCTAATCAGTTATATCTTAAATTTTTACTTTTTACCCTAATAGGTTAAAATCCATCATTCTATTTAAATACAATACTCATCTCGTGATCGATTTTAAGATTTATAAAGAAACATGCGCGACTCATACTCTTTCTTAAAAGTTAAAAAATTGGGTCGATGGTCTACTTTCACCTCAATGTTTTGATTTAACAACAGATCAATATACACTTAAACTCTTTATCAATTCCACATAAAGTAGACACACAAAGCCTAATTACACCCAAAATTAGATAATGACTACCGAATTCCAAACATAATATACAAAATCGGTCTAATTGCACAAAAATTGCTGGATAACTATGGTTTTGTTATAAACCAACAATTGATTATGATTTTAAATCATTAATTAACGGAATCTAAATGTGACCAAATCTCAAATTGACAACCAAATTTGAGCGGGTTAGGATAAATATTGTCTATTCGAGATTTGGTCGGGTCTAACATTAGTTTATGTTCAGTTAATTGATGGTTTAAAATTGTAACCAGTTGTTGTTTTACAACAAAACCATAATTATCCAGCAATTTATGCAATTAGACCGATTTCATAACTATGTGTGGAATTCAATAGTCACAATCTAATATTAGATGCAATCAGACCTTGGATGCATACTTTAGATGAAATTAGACAGAGAGTCTAAGTATAGATTGATCTGTTGTTATATTGAAACTTTTGGGTAGAAATAGACCGTCGATCCTAAAAAATTATTGTTACTTTTATATTACTAACATACATTTTAAATGTATATATTTAAAATATATTAATTTTTAAAATATAAATTAAAAATCAATAAATTATAATAAATTATAAATACAAATTTAAATTGCTAAATGAACACATGACCTATATTTGTTTAAATGAAAACATGTCTACAAATTTAAATGAACATATATCTAAAACTTATATGAATAGGAGTTTAGAACCCTAAATGAATGGAAAACTAAATTAAATGAATATCAGTCCAAAAATCTAAATGAACATGAGTCGTATAATCTAAATGACACGAGTAAAAAAAAATTATATAAAAGAGTTGTAATTCATCAAAACCTAAATCAACATAGATAAAAAAATATATTTCATGTACTACACCAATCATTATTATAAATTAACTTTTTATCAAGTGCATATAAAATTAATAAATTTACATATACAAATCAAACCATGAAACAAATAAAAAATAAATATCACTTATAAATATTACAAATAGATAAAATTAACCACAAATACATATTAGTTTTTTCTTTATAAAAAGATATCTCATGCATGGAACGACACACCAGTAGTATGTATTAAAAACTTATATGGATCAATTAGTAAGGGTTGTAGCTTCTTTTTTTCTGTAGTATTTATGATGTTTGTTCTTTAGCTCTAACTTTAGTTTTTAGTGTTTTAGGTATTTTGCTGTAGATGATTAATGTTTCAAAGCTAAAATATAAGTGCTTTTGGTTTTTGGCTATCTAGAGCAAAAAAATGGCTCTACACAGCAAAAGATAATATAGAAAAGTGTTATAGATTTAGAAAATATGTGGAAAACTTAATTGGTAAAGATTTAGTGCATTCAAAATAGACATGACTCTGAAAAATTTCAGAGTAAAATCTGATAGGAAAAATTTAGTGCTCTTGAAAAATTAAGGGTGTACAGAACTGCTATAGGATTTACCAATCAAGCCTACCAGTTTTATATACAAATAGTAATACGATAAAGAATTTTAGATGAAAACGAGTAAAAAAAATTGATATTTCAGAAATAAAATATAAGTTTTATTGCATACATGTTTTTTATGAGTTTTACATGAGTTATAAGCGAATACAGATCATAAATTTTTTGAAAAACAAAAAATATATTTTAAAAATAAGATAAGAATAATATAAATATAAAATAATTACCATATAAATATTTGATATTTATATAATTACGTTTTATATAATGATTCATTTAATAAAAGATATAGTATATTATATGTTGTTTGAAAATAATATAAATGAATCATTCAATAATTATGATTTATTAATATTTACATGTCACTAGGCATATATATTTGATCATTATGATAAATATCGTATGATTTTAAATTAACAATATTTTTAAAAATATTATCCGGTGCTCCAAAAGTGGCTAGTTATATTTTAGAAACAAAACATATATAAGATCATACAATGATCATCATAATTCAGAATAGTAGTTTCATGACGTGTAGACAAGTTTAAATTGAAAATTGACAACGATATATAAAGTTTTATGTCTACTTAGTTTGAATAATGAACATGCATTGTCTTATGAACATGGTCTACACGTCAAACTAATTAGATCAGAGTTTTTAAACTATAGTCAATTTCAATTTTTTCACAAAATGACAGCCTAATATCACAATCTAGCTAATATGAACACGTCTTTAATACTATTAATATTATTATTCATTTAATGCACATACTTATTTGTAAAGTTAAATTTTTTTAAAAATAAAATACGAAAATTACAAAATTTAAAGATACATATATTGTATTATTCTCAAGTCTCGCATTACTCAAAATGAAAAGTTGACGAACTCTAGTCTTCTTGATAGAACACTAAGATGAATGTAACAAGAAACATAATGAGACGAGAGAGAAGAAGTTGGGTGTTTGGTTTCAGAGTCGAATGAAGCCAGAAGAGTCTTAACGTTTAATATTGTTTCGTATCCAAACGCAAAATGTTCTTAATCAACTAAATATCTTAGAGTTAATGACTCATTAATCCACACATTGAAGGCTTTGTCTTTGAGCAGCGAATCTCCACCACCACTAACGATTAATGGGTTTTGGGGATCAATATTTGATTTTTTGGGGCCTTCGTCCACTATTCTCTTCTCCCAGGGATTACGTTCGGTCTCTACAGCATCATCGTATCGTCTGTCTTAATTAATATTTCTTGTATTTTTTTTTTATTTCTTTCTGACTACTTCTAAAAACTTTGATGAAATACTATTTTTAAAGATGCATGTTTATTTAAATTAATTGCTGACTTGCTGTTGTAATGATATATCATACATATATATATATATATTTAAAGTTTTTAGATTCTGTTGAATTGTGAGTAAAATAATACTAAAAAAATACAATGAGAGAAACTAAAAAATTATTTAACCATAATTTAGCTTGAAAATCAAGCTATGGGATTTAATGTTGTGGACCTTTTTATAGGTTTAAATAAATAAAAAACCGATGACTTTTTGTAAGAGGATCTAATTAGGAATTTAAATCAAAGATCAAATAAGAAGATTTCAGCACTGGAAATTCCTTTTATAGCCTCGTCAACATATCGAAATAACAATATAAGCCATCGTCTTAAATTTCCAACATCGCTCCCAACCTCTTTCTGATTTAGCATCACATATACATATATCCAAACAAACTATATATTATACAATATACTTATATGGTAAAAATATATATATATGGTTTACATAAAGCCTTTATAATTGGGTTGAAGCTTACGCAGTCTCACATTTAAGCAACCTTTCTCTTTCTCTTTCTCTCTCTCTCGATTTCTTTGATTCTCTTTCCTGGGAAATCTCAGTTTCAGAGCTCAGGTTCTTTTATTCTTCGTCTTCTTCTTCATCAAGTCGATTTTATCCCCAAATGTGCATGCTCCGTCTTCTACTTTATTTTCGATCTGCATCACTCTAAATTAATCCCTCTTCCTCCCACTTTTTAATTTGAATCAAATAACAGATACGAAAAGATGAATGTGCTTCGTCGTTTGTGATCAAATCCAGATCAATATATCAATTCACGCCGGAGAGGAAAAATGCGGGTCAAGGAGCTGCATCCTCTCTGTTGTATCACTCTAGAGACTCCACACGGGATTGATGAAGAAGACTCGCCGGAGTCGGAGATGACGACCACGCATTTGACTAGGTCCAGGAGTCTTCCGGCGAGCTCTTTGACTGGTAATCGATCCAAGGTGACTTCGCTGGGATCAGAGGCAGAAACTGTGGCTGGGATCTTATACAAGTGGACTAACTTCGGTAAAGGATGGAGATCTAGATGGTTCCTCCTCCGTAACGGAATCCTCTCTTACTCCAAGATTCGTCGACCGGAGAATTTGAATCTTCTCTCTCCTTCCGACGATGTGAGGTTAATCGGAGATATCTCCGCCGATCGTCTCTCCAGGATGGATAGTTGCAGTGGTCGCCGGAAACAGCAGAAAACCGTCGGCATTGTTCATCTCAAGGTATACATATCTCCATATGCATACGATACAGCGAAAGAAACTCAAATTTGATTTTGAAATTAAGCATTAAGCTAAATAATTTCCCCCTTTTTATCAATTTTTTTTTTGGTTACAGAAACCAAAATAATAATAAAAAAGTTCTACCTGAGAGTATTCGATTTTGATTATTTACTGATTTCTCTTTTCCTTCATTCATCATTAAAAGTTTTCATATCTCAGGTTCTGATTTTTTTGGGGAAACGAAACGCCTTTTTATCACTTGTAGTTAGAGGAAAGAACCGGAGGTTCATAGAATTATCCATTGTGTTCTTAACAAAATCATAAACCCTAAATGTGACTTTACTACTCTTGTCCTATGACATTTCATCATCATCGTTTTCATCACCACTACCTCCTTCTTCTTGAGTGGTTATATGTCTCAACATTTTTTCATTTTGTATTATATTAATCTCGTTTATAAATTTTCCAGCTTTTGACTTGCTGTTAATCTCTAGTGGGTCACATCAACAGGTGCTTGTTTGTTTTCAAAATTCTAAAATTTTTGTGTGGAATAAATTATGTATTTTAATGTTGGTCGCTACAATCTGGTTTTTGTAGGTTTAGGGTTTTGTTCAGTGGTTTGTTAGTGTTGTATGAGCAAAGAATGCCCATTTGCCATCCGTCAAAATATATACATAGATTCTCTTAAATTTTTTTTGGAGGGGGAGAAAAAGCCAAGAAGAAGCTTATAGATATGTCAATTTTGGTCACTAGAACTATGAACTTTTTCAGTTGCATGACTAGATAAGGCTTTTGAATTTTGGACACTTTTCACAATTGTGTTCTTTGGTTTCCTTGCCTTTGCATGTGCTTACTTTGTTGGCAACGCTACGAAGTAAATGAATGAATACTACCCATTCCACTTTTTCATTGCCATCTTTTACTTTGGAATTCTCCTTGGCATAAGAAGTCTAACTATATCTATATCTGTATTTATAGTTTCACCAAAATGGGTCTATTTATATAGTATTGTTCTATGGATTCAATTATATACATCAAGTTTTCTCGATTTTGGGACAATGCTTTTGTGAATAAAATTAGTTTCTTGGAAATAATGGAGAGGTGGGGTCTTGCCAATTATAAAAAAGACTTGGGTTTTGACATGCTTGACAATGAGAAAACGATGGCTTGTTATATAGACATATTCTTTGTTGAATTTTCAAAATTACATATGCCTAATCTAAATACTCCAAAGCTGATCTAGACATAAGCTTTAGAAGTTTTTTTTTTTTGCTTACAGATAATAACTTTTGTCTCTCTCAACCTATAGATCTAACTTGCCTTATCCAGTCCAAAGTAAATTCTTCATGGGCCCAGCTTGATTTGTTCGTAGTTCCAATCTGCATCTCAAAACTTTTTCGAAGTTCAGGATTTCTTTTTTGAATTTTAGGGTCTATTTTGCTTTATATAGGTGGAACTTTTGATCTTTGATCCAGAAACTGATTACTGGTGTGTTTTCTCTTTCTAGTTGGACGAATTTGTGGTCTCAGTAGTCTTTTTGCTTTTGTGGTTGGAATGGAACTTGCAGGTTTATTTTTATTATTATTTTTCTTATTGGTGTGATTGAGTATTTAGCCTGTAACTAGACATACCTTCTTTTCTACATGTTTTTTATCCGGCAGGTTTCATCTTTCAGAGAAAGCAAGTCCGATGATAGAAAGTTCTATATATTCACAGCAACTAAGACCCTTCATTTAAGGACTGATTCTATAAGTGACAGAGCAGCTTGGTTACAAGCATTAGCATCTACGAAATGCATCTTTCCACTCCGGTCGCTTAACGGGGATTTCTCCTTCATATCACCAAAGGATTTGTCCATATCAACTGAGAGGCTAAAGAAACGGTTACATGAAGAGGGAATGAATGAAAATCTCGTAAAAGAGTGTGAGCAGATCATGCTCTCAGAATTTTCCGAAATGCACGGACAAGTTAAACTGCTACATGAAGAACGAACGAATTTGCTTGACGCATTGAGGCAGCTAGAGGTAAACTTAAATTTGATGCTTTTTGAATTTTTGGGTTTGTATGATCTTCAGATGCTGCTCATTCCTTTCAATTAATGAGTTGGTATACCCCTGTTTATATGCCATAGTCTGCAAGCTACATTATGGCTAGAACTTGCTAGTGAGAACTGTAATGGGTCTCGGTTGACGTGTGGTATCCGCTGTGGCTGAGCTATAGAACTGGGCTTGACTTTACTCTTCATTAGAAGAGAGTTCTAGCTATTTATATGTTAGTCTTAGATGATTCTTTTGTTGCTTTCTCAATCTATATTCAATGTTTGACATGCATATTACACAAGAACAAGTAAAACCATAATAAAATATCTCTTTTTCGGAGCTGGTGGGTAAATTGGAATTATAGTTCTCGAATTGTAGGACTCCCTGTTGTCCCCTTAGATTAGTTCCTCAAAATTCAAAACAGGTCAGTCATATCAACTTGTATAACTATAGGTACACAGAGATGGAATTGCAAAAGTTATGGACAAATATTAGCTGATCACGAGTGTCTGTTTCACATTTCTTTTTTCCATCTTCCATGTGGATGTGTGGACCATGGTGTTGATAGGTTATGAATTTGGTAAACCTTAATAAAAGCCTAAAACGTGTTTATCATTTATACGTGTCTTGAATGTAGATGTGAGGACCATTATGTGATTTGCCATTGAAGTAACATTTCTCATGTCACTTCAGTAATTTATCCATGTTGACCATTGTACGGTGAAATTTTTTCTTTTTGTATAGGCAGCTAATCTCGAAGCTGGTGCACCAGGGAAGCATGAACTTTCAAGTCTAGGACGTGGGAAGTATAGTGGTACATACCCTAATGCTTAATCTCTATTCCTTCTCTGCTCCAGTTTTGCTTTGTTTTGAGTTCTAATTATGCAAGTGTATAAGGTTCTATTCATCAGAATATTCTGTCATTCGTTTTCTCATTACCTTCATTTAGTCTGATAATGCGTTGAATACATTTAGCTTTAATTGTAGGCGTCCCTTGTGTGTTTGCTTGACATTATTCGGTTTCTAGAATGCAGCACAACTGCTTCATCTGATGGTAAACAAGAGTTTGAGGATGTGTCTGAGGAAGATGAGCCTTCTTTCCATGACACAAAGGAGTATTTTAATGAACCTAATGTTGGTTCTGGATCAAATTTGTCTAATTCTGGGTACACAGATATCAAGAGGAGAACAAAACTTCCTGATCCAGCTGAAAAAGAGAAAGGTGTCAGTCTTTGGTCTATGATCAAAGACAACGTTGGAAAGGATCTCACCCGAGTTTGCCTCCCTGTGTATTTCAATGAGCCAATATCATCCCTCCAAAAGTGCTTTGAAGACTTAGAGTACTCGCATCTTTTGGATCGAGCATATGAATATGGGAAATCTGTAAGTGACCCCAACGTCTCTTACTTACATTGTACAATCCTACAAGTTGATGGTATCCTCTATTGCTAAACTAGATTTCTTTAATTTTAATTTGACTTAAGCCTGTTGGATTATTAGGGAAATGGTCTCCTAAGAGCCTTATATGTTGCTGCTTTTGCGGTCTCTGGGTATGCTTCCACTGAAGGCCGGCACTGTAAACCCTTCAATCCTTTGCTTGGAGAAACATATGAAGCCGATTTCCCTGAAAAGGGAATTCGTTTCTTCTCCGAGAAGGTATATCTATTACATAAATTTTTAACTCATACTTAGTATGTGAAGAATATAAATTTCAGGATCCTTCCAAAAAGTATGGAATGTCATTCTTTGGTATTGCGCTTCTATAATAGGTCAGCCACCATCCAACTGTTATCGCCTGCCACTGTGACGGTAAAGGGTGGAAGTTCTGGGGTGACACTAACCTCAGGTCAAAGTTTTGGGGTAGATCAATTCAAGTCGAACCTGTCGGAGTTTTAACTCTAGAGTTTGATGATGGAGAAGTATTTCAGTGGAGCAAGGTATATACAAGTTACTAAATACATCTTTGGAATTGCTTTGCAGATTTTTCTTTATGGCGTTGCAGTAACTTTATGCTCATCTTTTTCTTAGGTAACATCAACTATATACAATATCATACTAGGTAAACTCTATTGTGATCATCATGGGGTGATGCAAATCCGTGGCAACCGGCAATATTCTTGCACGCTCAAGTTCAAGGAGCAATCTATTCTGGAGAGAAATCCCCACCAGGTGAGATATAGGGATATGCTCTGTATATGTAAACAATGATTCTTGGACTTTGATCTACATGTGAGTATGGTAAGCCAAATGCTTGAAATAACACATAAGCAAATATATATACTGTATATAGGTAAATGGTTTTGTAGAAGACATGGCTGGGCAAAAGGCTGCTACAGTATTTGGTAAATGGGATGATAGTCTTTACTATGTTACCGGTGATGGAATCAGCAAGACAAAAGTCAGTGATCCTGCATTGAATTCCTCGTTACTGTGGAAAAGGACCAAGCCACTGTCAAATGTCACTAGATATAATTTAACCTCGTTCGCTATTACCCTGAACGAGTTAACACCTGGTTTACAGGTATGTTCAGATGTATTAATCTCGTTTTATTGTGTCTATGGAATCCTGTGTTCTTCTAAAATAGCTATGCCTGATTCTTTTTCTTTCTATAGCTCTGATCTCGTATTAATTTGATAATCAATTTAGGAGATTCTTCCTCCCACAGACTCTAGGCTCAGACCAGATCAACGGCATCTCGAGAATGGTGAATATGAGAAGGCTAACTTAGAGAAACAACGGTTAGAAAGAAGGCAAAGAATGGTACGTTCCCTTAACATTTCAGTGGCTCATGAACTTGAAATTCTCACGTGAAAATCCTTAATGGATTAACTTTGAGAAGACATGATGACTAAAAAGTAAAAAGTAGAATGACCAGCTGTTTAGAGTTTTGCGTGGTTGATCTCTGGCATGTTGGTTTATCGATTTTAGTGGTTTCACAATATGAGCTCTATAGTAGGCTGGCTGATCTTATCTTGAACTACTGCGGTTAGTCTGTTACATTTAAAAAAAATTCATCGCTATTTGGTGAAGTCATGTTCTACAAATTGATATCTTGGTTTCTCTACAGTCGCGGCAGCTTCAAGAAAGCGGGTGGAGACCGAGATGGTTCGAGAGACAAGGAGAAAGTGAAACGTTCAAGTATACAGGAGGTTATTGGGAAGCACGCGGGCATGGGAAATGGGATGATTGCCCTGACATCTTCGGGGAGTTCACAGAAGAGCTAGTGGATTCTGCTTAGAGAGCTTCTTTAGTTTTCATTCCAGGTACAACCTCACCTTGTCTCTGGAATATTATAACAGAACCCGAACTACCAAAGTCTATTTCGAAGCAAATTCGTGGAACATCTGATCAATTGTTTCGTATCTTTTATCGAATCTGGTTAAAGAAGATCTCCATCCGGACCACATTGGAGTCCTTTACTTGCACAGCAGGAAGCTTCATTCGGCCATGGTTCAAAAGACCAGAAAAAGCTTTCATAATACTTTTTGTAAGAATGTGTAATCTTATCTCCTAATAGTGTCCCCCTTTTGAGTTTTAGAGTGTCACTGTAAAGTCTTATCCCTCTCTCCTCTGTTCCCTTCCCCATCTTGTTAAAGTAGTTGAGATTAATGTAGGTTGGTCATGCGTTTTGGACAATTCATTGTGATCCATTTGTATTTAATTAAAAAAAGCGAGGAATAAAGTAAATCCTACCAAAGACTCTTTCACATAGATGCTCATATAATTACATTTTTAGTAGATTTGAGTAATTACAAATATCAAAACTGTAACGGGAAGAGGTTTAAAAAGACTTTGTCCACCTATTAAATCTTTTCGGTCACTTGACTAAAGACAACTGCATGCTTGAGTTAAAATAGTTGAAAGATGGGTGTTCTTCCGGATGTGAATAGAGGAATAAGCCTTTAAAGCCTCTGGACGTAGCATACAAATCGTCATACCGGTAAGATGGACCCACGGATCAAGAGAGGACGTGAAGTCCATTAAGATAGTAATCGGACTGTTACAAATGGTATAAGAGCCGAACCCAGACATATGTGGAGACAAAATGGTTCACACCATCGGGGTGACAATCGTGGTACACAACAAAGACATTGCGGTCTGTTAATGGGGGTAAATTATAACACCACAATTTCAAAAAATATGATATATGGTGGTGCATGTGGAGATGCTTAAAAATAATTGATTTGACCACCTATGTCACCAAAGTGCACTTATCTTTTTGGCCACTTGTCGAGAGAGAACTCCATGGTTAAGCGTGTTTGAGTTGGAATAGTTGAAAGATGAGTGACATTCCGGGGAAAGATTTTCGGAACCGTGTGAACAATGATAAAACACATAGAAAGATCATGTGATGATTTGTAGGGTTGATAAACAAATCTTTAAAGCCTCCGAACATAGCTTATCGATCATCGGACCGATAAGGTGAGCCTAAATGCCAAAAAAGAACATGGACCCCATTAAAGTGGATGTCGGGGTTGTGACAAAAACACAGAGCTTTATCATACTATAGTTGTATATAATATGTTTGGTAGAGAAGAAAAGAACGATGACTGGTCTCTCTTGAGTTCAGTTTTTAATGGATCAAAGTTTGTCTCGTTCTTTGTTTGCATTATCGAAGCTTGATCGAAGTCTAGTTTATTTTCGATCTCGCCAATTCTAAAACTTTGTTCTCTATTTATAAAGTGTCAATATTCATTATAGGAGAATTTGTCATCCATTACGATCATTCCTTGTGGTGGTTTTGCGTATCCATGTTGGGAATGTTTTTAGTCGAAACATATTCCTTATTAATCTTTTCATTATTATTTTCTAGTTTGTAGTTTATTGTATTTTTTCCAGCTCTCCTTTTCGAATTATATATGTTTTGTCTTCTGTCAGCTTTAGTAATTTAACCTTGTAATCTTTCTTTTGGTTATTGATGCAAAATCTTACTAACGGAAAAAGAGGAAAAAAGAAAAAGAAAAAAAAAGAACGAACAAAATAATAAAA
Source organism: Lepidium aucheri (assembly GCA_900406435.1). Classification (NCBI taxonomy): domain Eukaryota; kingdom Viridiplantae; phylum Streptophyta; class Magnoliopsida; order Brassicales; family Brassicaceae; genus Lepidium; species Lepidium aucheri. Next base: position 16,521 of record OVBA01002560.1, on the reverse strand, counting down.
TAAATAATTGGCCAACAGTTCCGTCAAAATCAACTCCAAAGTAACAAAATCAGAATTCTCAACCTATCGTAGCGGGTCATCATCCCATATACTATTATTTGTCTTTACTCAAGCCTAACATACTACTCTCTGTATCTATGATAATCCTATTTTTTAATGAACCTTGCAATACCCAAACTACCTTTAATTGCTTAGAAAGATAATAAATTTTGAGAAATGTCCTTTTTGGTGTACCCCTTTTCAAAAATGCCCTTTGACATTTATTTTTTCAGAAATGCCTCTCATTAATACAAAAATGACAAAAATACCTTCAAAAGAATTGTTATAAACTTTTCCCGCCAAAAAAAAATTTCCCGTCAAAAAAAAAATTTTCCGCCAATTTTTTTTATAAGTGTGCTTATAAATCTTTACGAAATTTTTATAAACACCTTATAAATTTTTATAAATGTCTTATAAATATTTATAAACACCTTATAAATTTTATAAGCTCTCTTATAAAGCCTTATAAATTTTGATAAACACCTTATTAATTTTTTATAAACACCTTATAAATTTTATAAGGTCTCTTATAAAGCCTTATAAATTATATAAACTGTATTATAAAGCCTTATAAATTTTATAAGGTCTCTTATAAAACCTTATAAATCTTTATAAATCTCTTATAAATTTTTGTAAATACCTTATAAATTTTTATAAGCACCTTTATAAATTTTTTATAAACACCTTATAAATCTTATAAACTATCTTATAAAGCCTTATAAATTATATAAGCTCTATCATGAAGCCTTATAAATTTTATAAGGTCTCTTATAAAACCTTATAAATTTTATAAGCTCTCTTATAAAACCTTAATAATTTTATAAGCTCTCTTATAAAGTCTTATAAATTTTATAAGCTCTCTTATAATTTTTTTTTATAAACTCCCTTATAAGTTTTTTTGGCGGGAATATTTTTTTGTAAAGCGGGAAAAATTTGGCGGGAACATCTTTTTTTTTGGCGGGAAATTTTTTTTTTTGGCGGGAAAAAAGTTTGTAAAAATATAAAAAAATAGTAATATAAAAGTATTTTGGTCATTTTTCATAATGAGGGGTATTTTTTGAAAATATCCAAAAAATAGGGGCACTGCTGAAAATATCTTCCTTTGAGAGGCATTTTGGCAATTCTTCCTAGAAAGAATACATTTTTCTCTAAACCAAAAAGCTGAACTAGTTTTCCAAAAACGGGTCCTCCAAAAATCTGAATATTAAATATATATTTTAAAATTAGTTTTCCAAAATAATGAGTCCCCAAAAAATGCAACATTAAATATATATATAATTTTTGTTTAGTTTCTTAATTCTAATTATTTTTCGCCAATGAATTGATTTTTTTATTTTAATAATATATATACTTAAAATTATTCAACATTTAATTTTTAAAAATCTCTTTCTAAAAATCAAATTATATTAAAAATATATATTCTAAAAATTTAATTTTGCTTCGAATTATTTAAATTTGTAGATATTTGATTTATGAATAAAAATATATAAACAAAAAAACTAATATGTAACAAGTTCAAAATAACTAATAATTAAATGTGAATGGAACTTATAATGTTAGTACCACTCCAATATAAAAAAAACTCGGTCTGATTAACAATTAAATCTGAATGAAACTTGTAACGTTAGTACCAATCAAAAATTTGAAATATCCAATTCAAACCAAATCTTCGTCCATATTTTACTATCACAACAATTATTAAAAATTTATATGATAAAATTAATATAACTTAGTTTGGTAGTTTATTATCGGACTTAGAGACTAATTTCAATAATATATGACATGTGTCAACTCTAAAATACTTTAAGAAGCTAAAGATTTTAAAGAATAATTTTTGAAAATGATAAGTGACATGTGTCAACACTACAATTCTCTAAAAGGTTGTTGTGTGAGGTTGAGAGACACCATCTCTCTCTATATATATATATATATAAAAGATTAGAAAATTACAATTGATGTAAAACTCATACAACTATGATCCACTCATTTGATACTATGATTCTCTCATTTGATACTCTTATTGTGACATTTAATTGATGAATATCAATATGGAGAGATATAGAAACTAAAAAGATAAGTTTTTATAATGAGTTAAACAATATTTCTTTTTGTAAGGATTATCACAAGAATTACCACATAAAACACCATACACTTTTGTTAAAACTTTGCTGATGTTAAAGATACTAAAATCCAAAATATGTAGTTAAGTTAAATAACAAAGAATGGATACATGAATTGTAATGAAATATACTATAACTACATAAATTCATTTTGTACACTAATAAAGATGTAAAATTTTGAAAATTCTATACCCTATCTATATCTTAAACCCTAAATTCATTTTTTTTTCTCCCTTCAAATTTTTTTTAACTTTTGTTTTAATATTAAAGGGATCCACCCCGATGTTTATGTTTCCCTCCAAATTTCTCTCCCAAACGTTTATATATTAAATATGATCAAAAGAATTATTTAGCTACTATAGTGGTTGTAATGTCTTTTATTATGTAAGATACCATGGTTCACACCACACAAGTCTTACTTAAGTCATTTTTACATAACTTAAATGAAGGGTAAAATAGTTATTTACCCTTCATCTTCTTCTTGAAAACCCTAAAATTTACAGCATCAAGCTTGACTACAATTGTCATTTCGTTTTTTCATCATTTTATACTTGTTTTCGTCATGTTTGCATTTAAAAATTATACTAAGAATATTCAAGTATAACACTTAATAATAGTAATATTCATGTTTTTTAAACAGATTTAAATATAAGAATCGAAAATAGAGGAAGAAATTTAAGTGATAAAAAGAATACAAATTAAGAAATATTTTTTAGAATTTAATTTTTTTTAAATATTTTTGGTTTTTATGAATCATTAGTTTAAGCCGAGTTGCTCTCAGTCTGGTGGTTAGGATGATCCAGCTAATGACTTGGCACCCGGGTTCGATTCCTACCTGCTGCATTATGGTAGCTTAAAAAAGGAATTTTAAGGGTGGACTTTAGACTATGGATCCGGCCTTGTCGATCCAATGTTGACAAAAAAAAAAAATCATTGGTTTAATATTTTTAAAGCAGTTATCGATAATTATTTTGTCTAGTTGGATGGGTGAGTTTTAACTAGTTGTATCCGTAGATATATTAAGGGTAAAGAATCATTCATTTAATAGAAACATAACAAGAGTATATGAGCTATTGATTCTGTAGAGGCCTCTATCAGATCAGCAGAGTTCGAAAAGCAAAAAATTAAATCGAAAAAAGCAAAATGACAGGAGTATTCGAAAATCAAGCTGATATCTACTTAGACGCACGTCCTACTTATCCCTCCGTTTGGTACTCCAAGCTCGCCGCTCTTTCCCACCGTCACCATCTCGCCTGGGACGTCGGAACCGGCAATGGCCAAGCCGCAGTCGGCGTATGTATTTCCTCCATTTCTTTCTTCTTATTACAATCTCCGATTGATTCTCACAACGCTAATCTCTTTGGTTTAGATCGCCGAACACTATGACAGAGTAGTCGCGACGGACGTTAGCGAGAAGATGATAAACCTTGGGAAACCGCATCCGAAAGTGACTTACCACCACACACCGTCGTCGATGACGGACGACGAGATGGTTGATCTGATCGGAGGAGGAGAAAAGAACTCCGTGGATCTGATAACGGTGGCAACCGCCGTACACTGGTTCGACCTCCCGAGATTCTACGCGACTGCGAATCGTCTCCTCCGTAAACCAGGAGGAATCATCGCCGTGTGGAGCTACAACACTGACATGGTGGTGAGTCCTGAGGTCGACTCGGTGATGGCTCGGTTAAATGCCGAAACGATTCCGTTTTGTAAATTCCCGGAGAGTCAATACTTTATGGACGGATACAAGTCGTTGCCGTTTCCGTTCGAGAGTGTGGGCCTGGGCTCACAAGGAAAGCCCATTGAACTGGAAATGAAGAAAACGGTGTCGTTTGAAGGATTCTTGGGAATACTGAGATCATGGTCTGCAGTTGCCGCTGCTAAAGAAAAAGGAGTTGACTTGTTATCGGAAAATGTAGTGAAAGAGCTCGAGACGGCTTGGGGTGGATCTGAGCTGGTACGAAGCATCATATACAAGACGTTTATGCTCGCTGGAACCCCGACAAACTAGCCTAATTGCTCAAGTATTGTCATTAAAGTTTTAACTGGTTGAAGAGTATGTAATAAAATCAACATTGTATCCGTATAGTTTGTAGCATAATAATATATATGCATTTCATGTATGCTAATTATCAACTTTTGCGTAATAAGTTATTGCGGAAAATGAGATTTGATAATTGGAACCTCCCGGATAACAAATATAGAATCAACATCAAGAAAAAGTATATTTGATCTAAAACAAGAGATATATACCATACAACATAAAGAAATTTAACTTAAGAATTCACAACTACCAACATGTAAAACAGTACGAATGTTACCACTTTATTTTAACAATAGTAACTAAGATATATACTGTATAATTATTAGGAAAACATACTTGCGAAACCGCTAATTTAGTCTTAAGCGCATTTGCAAGCCTCTAGAGTAGGAGTGACACCGCATAATTGAAGAAGCTGATTAAGTCTCACATTGATATTCATTGTCATCTCGATGATTCTGGCTTCAATTGCATTGCAGAAGCAGACACAGCCCACAGTTGGTGAAAGTCCCGCCACTAAAATACAGCACGAGATGGTTTGAGTTGGTTGGGATCTGTTACGAATCATAGTCTACAAACTATTTATGCTTGCAGTGAAAAACTAGCTTAATACTGTTGGATAATTCCTAACTTGAGCAGAAAGTTATTTCTAGAAGGAGTCAGCTTCTAGAGATAAAATCAAAAGATAAGATTTATGTAAATTAAATCCTAGTAGGAATAGAGAGTTAGTCTAGTTCCTAATAGAATAGAGAGTTAGCATAGTTCTATAAATAAGAGTCTTTGGAGAGATGTTCTATAAGACATTAAGTTGAAAAAATCTGGTTAAGATTTGAGAGAGTTTCGTGATCAATAAAGAAGTACAGTTCTATAATCCTTCGTTTATTACAATTTCAATTGGTATCAGAGCCATGTTAAAAAAGATCCAATCAAGAAACCGAGAAGTACAGGAAATCGAAGATGGGAGACGTGCCTGATCCACCACGAAAGGACCCTGGAGTGCCATTGATAGTTTAGGCAATGAGAATGAAAATTATGCTTTGAGTTAGTGAAGTGTCGGAAAAAATTGATCCAGGATCTACGGACCAAAAGAAAATGATTTGGCCATAGTTCTCTTGTTTCAATCTATTCCCGAGGTATTTACCTTGCAAGTCGGAGATCAAAACATGGAAAAATGGATTTGGGAAGCTATTAAATCACGGTATCAAGGAGCTGATCGTGTGAAAGAAGCAAGGTTACAAACCCTAATGGATGATCTAGAGAGATTGACGATGAATGACTCCAAAAAAGTTGATGAATTTGCGGGAAAGATTTTTGGTCTTGCGGCTCAATCAGCTTCACTTGGAGAATCCATTGATGAAACAAAGCTAGTCAAGAAATTTTTTAATGGACTCCCAAGAAGTAAGTTTATGTACACTGTCGCCTCTCTTGAGCAAGTCTTAGATCTTAAAGACAACGAGTTTTGAAGATATAATTGGGAGAATAAAAATGTTTGATGAATGAGTTAGTGGTAATACACATGTGGAGGAGCAAGAAAACTTATGTTCACAAACAATGATTATGGAAGAGGAGAAACCCGAGAAACCCAAGGAGGTTATAGCCAAGGAAGAGGAGGTCGAGGTCGAGGAATTGCGAACAGACGAGACCAAGAGGAAGAGACCAAAAGCTATACCAAAAAGGAAGGAGAGATCAATCTAAGGTGATATGTTAGATATGTAACAAGCCGAGTCAGTTTGTCTCAATTTGTCCTGATAGACCTGGAGAGAATCAAAAAGCAAACTTGAATGAATATGAAGATGGAGAGGAAATTGAAGAAGAAGCTCTCTATATTCATGAAGTTCTATTCTTGAATGAAGACAAAATTTTCCCTAAAAACTATGATGTAAGTAAAGAAGGTTTCAAGTTTGACAACAGAGCAAGTAATTACATGATGAAAAACAAAGTGTTCTTCTCTAAATTAGATGAAAACATCAAAGGAAAAGTGAAGTTTAGAGATGACTCATATGTTAACATAGTTGGGAAAGGGTCTATAGTTATTTGTTGGTAAAACTGGTGAGAAAAAGGAGCTCACAGACATCTATTTCATACCCAATTTGAAACATAACATCATAAGTTATGGACAAGCAACGGAGAATGGTGTGAAGTTAAGATGAAAGGAGACAAATTGACACTTAGAGATCTACAAGGAACACTACTAGTTAAAATAACAAGGTCTCCAAATCGTCTCTACAAAGCCCCAATGGAGATAAGCTATCAAAAGTGTTTGCATATACAATACGAGGAAGATGAAGAACAAAAGGCGGTCATTCTTACTAAGCCATTAGCAAGAACCAAGTTCAAAGAAATGAGGAGCAAGAGCGGAGTTAACAAGATCAATCATCCCGGAGTTCAAGTCAGAATTACAGGGGTGAATGTTGGATAATTCCTAACTTGGGCAGCAAATTATTTCTAGAAGGAGTTAGCTTCTAGAGATAAGATCAAATAAAAGGATAAGATTTATATAAATTAAATTTTAATAGGAAAGGGAGTTAGTCTAGTTTCTAATAGAATAGAGAGTTAGCCTAGTTCTATAAATAAGAGTCTTTAGAGAGTTGTTCTATAAAACATTAAGTTGAAAATATTTGATTAAGTTTTGAGAGAATTTCTTAATCAATAAAGAAGTACAGTTCTTTAATCTTTTGCTTAATACGATTCAAATAGCTCATGAAATAAGAAAAATAGCATAAACATGATTTTTTTAAAATACATATTATTTTGTCTTTTGAATACAACATACCAAAAGTAAACTTGAAGGATCCACAATTACGAAAATGTGAAAATAATACAAATGTTATCAATAAAAACAACAAAGATAATACAAAGACAGATATAATTATTAGATAACTATACTTGCATCATGATTATACGATTATGAGGAATTGGTCTCCTTATTTAGTCTTATGGGAGGATTAAGCGCATATAAAACCATCTGGAGTAGGATAGACACCACATAGTCCAAGAAGCTTCTTAAGTCTCGCAATAATGGTCACTAAGATATTGAGAACAAAGGTTTTAATGGCATTGAAGATGCAAACAGAGGCCCCTAGGGATGAAAGTCCCGCCACTAAATTTCAGCATGGTAGTTTCTTGATGGTTGAGGATGCGTCCCACTCCCACCAGAAGCACATCGGTACAAGATCGGACTTTGACCATATTTCTGGAACATATCAGTGATGATTAAGATAAAGGAGCTTGGGCCACTATGAAGCCATAGAATACGAGGTTAATGGTCAGGAAGAGAGCTATCTTGTTTTCCATCATATTTTTTGAAGCCACTTTTGGTTTTAGTTTGTTTCTTTGCTTTTGGGAAGGAGTCACTACAAGAAATATGAACATTGTTAGCACCTGATTTTTGTTATTATAGGTAATACACAACATTGTAGTAAATGCTATGTGTGTCCCAACTATAATAAGGTAGACATATATTATAGCGCTTTTGCACTATACTATTCCTGTATATCGTGTTTTATAATAGCGTTACATTATTGGTATATTATAGTTTACTGTAATGCTTTATAAACGCTTTATTATTATTTCTTGTAGCAGTTTTCCTGTGTTATAAAACCGTTTACTATGAGAATATTTATTTACTGTAAAATAGTCTTATACTACATTATTCATGTGTAATAAAATGGTTTTATATAACAATTTTGTAATGCCTTCAAAATTTCTATAGTGGTTTTGAATACATGCCACGATTTGCCTTACAGATTTGGTAACCTAGGATCGATAATATATGTTAATTATAAATTGAATCTGCTTTATGCACATAGAAATTAGATACTGAAAGAAAACATATATTAAACATCTAAAAGTATTCTTACAACCACAATACGCCATCCAATTATCTTACACCAAATCAAACAACATCCAAATCCAGTAAACGCAATATCTTCATATCAATTTGCATTATACAACATAAGATTAATGTTCAAGATAATACCACTTTATCTTCAGGCCAAGCAATACATATACCCAATGCATCCTTTATCATCTTGATCTCCGTTTAAGGCCTCCAAACTGCAACATCTCTAACCTTGATTACATCTATCCACACCTTCACTGCTTTTGCCCCTAGTAGAACAAAGTGAACAATGTGATACAAAGTGTTTGTAGCCCAACATCCTTCTGCAAACACCACTTATTTCCACTGATATTAATCAGTTTGCACTTTTGATTTTCATTGGCTGATTGTCGAGTTTTGCACTGACAACATAACAAATATTAGAAACCAAATAAATATGATAGACATAAAAGAAACGAATGAATCTATATTACCGGAGATTTTCTAACAGGTGATGATGGCAAATTCTTCTTCAAATTCTTTACAGGTGTTGGTGGAGTTGATGTTCTCTCATGTTCAGAAAATGTTGTGTGCATCTGTGGAGAGTTAATGGTATCACAAGTTTTAAACCCTAATAACTTACTGCAAGTGCACATCAAATAGGAGTACTATTTAGAGATCGAATCCACAAAGATCAAGTATTGCGCTATCGATTTCTAAATCTAATTCAAGCTAAGACAATTAAAGGGAAACTGGTGATTGTAACTAACAACTTAAAGCAATTAACGGTTATAAAATTCAATAATAAAAACTTCAAGCACAGGGAATTCATCAAAAATAGTGAATCAAAATAAGGAAACTATTCAGGGCACAAATTTAATTAATTCTCGACACAAACATAAAGGTATAGCAAACCCATTCATGTGACGTCGACTACTATATTTAGCAACCTAGAATCCTAAAATTCCGTTTGGTCCTAGAGATCTATATATGCATTATCGATTAAGTATGATAAGTCCACAATTAGCCTTAACATCAAATTCGTTGGTTAATGACTAATTGCTCATCTATTCTATTTCATGCTTGTCAGTTTTCAATAACTCCTAACAACATGTTCCTTATTTTCTGGCGAATCAAGTGGTGATTATCACTCCGTTGGAAGCACTAATGATACTCAGGATAGTACCAAGGATTGCCTGCCTTAATTCTTCAAGGAGATAAATAGAATGACGATTACAGAGGCTAATAAGAGGTAGTGGAAGTGCCAAGCCTGTTAGGATAAACGTGGTTTCAGAGCCCGATTTACTCTGGATGCCCTTCTGTCTCACGCAAAGGCCAAGAAAACTATACGCGAGAAACTCCATTCAAAACTCGCAAGGACATTATGCAGCAAGATGAAAACTCTGAGATCCCTCGCCAACAACGACTGAAAAAAAAAATTCAGGCAGTAAAAAAGTCTAGATAAGGGTGGACTGAAGGAACTTGTGTCATCTCCATTGGTTAACATGGAGCAAACAGACCATCCTATCGTATGACCTCTCATTGTAATCATCCAAAATACAGGACTGGGAAAAGATCCCAATACACAACAGGTATAGGTTTCCCCACTCAAATACTTTATCAATCCCATCCAAACTCATCATTTGTATGTTCTCAAACTAATATATTATGTAATCTCTATAGTGGTTAGGGATGGGGCACCCCAAAGTACTGGACTACTTTAAAGAGTTCTAGCCTGCAAGACCACGATATGCTTACAACCCACAGGGACATTGGGATGAGTGCTTTGGTCTTTGACAAAAACGATCGTGCTATTTTCAGGCTGAGCGACTCTACATGGAGTTTGTCAAGCAACAGTTTGACAGAGACGCCTGGGAGCGTCATGAAAGGCGATACTCTGGAGGTATTTGCTAACTAGTTGGCTTCCGTGCAACCTTTGAAGTTATTCATATCTTCAATCAATATTTACACAATCATTTTCGAGCACACTTACATACATGTCACTACATCTTACATGACATCTATACTTTTACCGTTTTTCTGACATCCAAATGTATTACTGACTAACTAGGAAACACGAGCCTGAAATATGATATGAAGTCTTACAAAGAGATAGTTTTCAAGGAGGTGAGGGGTAAATCCAAAACAAAAGAGCAGGGTGGGAATGCCAACTAGCGGGCACGACACATTTAATAAAGGAAGAAAATTTATCTTAGGCAGTAGGGGGCTTTTAACTTAGTATACATCTTCTACCGATTTAAGGTACAAGTATGTAAACTTCACTTAAGTATGTTTAAGAATAAGTATGTATCTATTCTAAATATATATGTAGCCGAAGACATTCTTATGTATTCATCACAAAATGGGTTATTTCAAGTAATTAAATTCTCAGCCAGCAAATATGTATTGTCATGTGCTCAACTTTAATATGTACTCTCTACTGATTATAAATATGCAACATCTTTACGAACATATCAATATGTGACAGAGCTGAAAAATATGTAACATAAATTCAAAGACGTTAACATTATACTTAGGCGTTTAAATATGTTATAGTCATCGAAAAATATGTACAAATTTATAGAATTATTTTACATATTGGAAATATATATGTTGTCCAAATGTAACATATATATTTCTGAAAGTTACTAACATTATAAAAGACTGGGTCGACGGTCTATTTTCACCCAAAAGTTTCTATATAACAACAGATCAACTTATACTTAGACTCTCTGTATAATTCTATCTAAAGTATGCATGCAAGATCTAATTATACCCACAATTAGATAATGACTATAGAATTCCACACATAATATACATAATCGGTCTAATTGCACAAATTGCTGGATAATTATGGTTTTGTTATAAACCAACAATTTGTTACGATTTTGAACTATTAATTAACCGAACATAAACCAATTTTAGACATGACCAAATTTCAAATGGAAAACATTTATCCTAACCTGCTCAAATAAAGTTGTCAATTTGAGATTTGGTCGGGTTTATATTTAATTGATGATTTAAGATCGTAACCTATTATTGGTTTACAACAAAACCATAATTATCTAGTAATTTATGCAATTAGACGGATTTGGTATATTATGCGTGGAATTCGATAGTTATTATTTAATTTTGGGTATAATTAGACCTTGTATGTATACTTTAGGTGGAATTAGATAGAAAGTCAAAGTATAGGTTGATCTGTTATTATATCAAAACTTTGAGGTGGAAATAGACTATCGACCCTAAAAGACTACACATCATAGTTAACATAATAATAAGGTAATAATTTAGCCCCAAAAAAACTATGCTAAATAATATTGTAACAATGATTCCGTAGTCACTACAAATTAACTACCTTAGATAGATGTAGAGTATGTTAAATACAAAATAAGTAGTTTTCATAATTTTGTATTTATGTTAGAAAAATATTACAGTATGTCACATTTTTATGAAGTATGCAGAAGGATGGGCTCTGAACATTTTGGTTAACGCAATGACATAACTGTAAATATATTACTCTCAACACATAGTAGTAAAAGTACTTTTGTATTATTTCACCAACAATAAGTCCATAGTAGTTTTGGTATATACTAGTAATAAAACGTAAATATTGTGCTATACCAGTAATCCTCCCATTAAATAATAATCATTTTGTTTTGGTCCTATAAATAATAATCATTTGAGAGATAGTATGTGTATATTGCAGAGATATGAGATCAAGTTTAAAAGTTAAACTAGGATTATATCCGCGTTAGAAAGTGAGATTTGATTGGTTTTTTAAACCGTGTTTTTATAGTTAATTGTGTAACACTCCGGTTTCAAAAAATATGATATGTGGTGGTGCATGCGGAGAGGTTTAAGAAAATTGATTTGGCCACCTATGTCACCAAAGTGCACTTATCTTTTCAGTCACTTGTCTAGAGAGAACTCCAGAGTTAAGCATGCTTGAGCTAGAGTAGTCAAAGGATGAGTGACCTTCTAGTAAGTGATTTTCGGAATCGTAGGAGTGAAGACAAAACACAGGGAAAGATCATGTGGTGGTTTGTAGGATCGGTAAAAAAGTCTTTAAAACCTTCCGGACGTAGCATACCGACATGCTGACTGGTAAGGTGGGCCCATGGGCCCAAAGAGGACATGGGGCCCAGTAAGGTGATGATCGGGATGTTACAAATGGTATTAGAGCCAAACCCAGTCGTGTGTGGAGATACAAGGACTTACACCATCAAGGGGGTAATGATCTTGGTACGCAACAAGGAAGTTGCGGTTTGTTAGTGAGGGTAAATTGTAACACCCCGGGTTTGGAAAATATGATATGTGGTAGTGCATGCAGAGAAGTTTAAAAGAATTATTTTGCCACCTATGTCACCAAAGTGCATTTATCTTTTCGGTCACTTGTCTAGAGAGAATTCCAGAGTTAAGCGTGCTTTAGCTGGAGTAGTCAAAGGATGTGTGACCTCTCGGTAAGTGATTTTCGGAATCGTGTGAGTGAAGACAAAACATGGAGAAGATCATGTGGTGATTTATAGGGTCGGTAAACAAGTCTTTAAAGTCTCCCGGACGTAGCGTACTGACCTGTTGACTAGAAGATGGGCCCACATACCCGAAGAGGACATGGGGCCCATTAAGATGACAGCTTGGGCGTTACAAGTGGTATCAGAGCTGAACCTAGACGTATGTGGAGACACAAGGGCTCACACCACCAAGGGGGTAACGATCTTGGTACGCAACAAGGACGTTGTAGTCTGTTAGTGGGGGTGAATTTTAACACCTCGACTTCAGAAAATATGATATGTGGTGGTGCATGCGAAGAGGTTTAAAAGAATTTATTTGGCCACCTATGTCACCAAAGTGCACTTATCTTTCCCCGTGTGATTCGGCCACAAGGGGAAAGATCATATGGTGATTTGTAGGGTTGGTAAACAAGTCTACGTCCGAGAGGCTTTAAAGACTTGTTTACCGACCCTACAAATCACCACATGATATTTTGCCGTGTTATGTCCTCACTCACACTGTTCCAAAATCACTTCCCAGAAGGTCATCTATCCTTCAACTACTCCAGCCCAAGCATGCTTAACCCTGAAGTTTTCTCTGAACAAGTGACCGAAAAGATAAGTGCACTTTGGTGATATAGGTGGCTAAATCAATTCTTTTAAACCTCTTCATATGCACCACCACATATCATATTTCTCGAAACCATAGTGTTACAAATTGAACCGTGTTGATATTATAAAATATTATTTACAAAATGTTGGCTTAGAGGCCCAAAACCTGAACCGAAATCGATCCAAATTAGAAGTAGGCCTGGGCATAACGGGAAATGGGACGGGAAATTTCAGGAACGGGTGAGGGACGGTTAGTTCGGTAAATCAGATTTACTTCCCAAACAATTCCTGTTACAAAACATGACGGGAATTCCGGGAATCGGGAACGGTACGGGAATTTTGGGACTAAAAATTTACTTCCCAAACTATTTCTAAAATTTTACAAAGTCGGGAAATTGTGGTATATATACGGAAAATAGTTTGGAAAATACGAATAATCAAAAAACTAAGAGTATTCTTATAAATTATATAATTAATATAACAAAAATAACAATGTATAAACGATATATTGATATTCAATACACAAAAATATAAAATTACAGTGTTAAATTTGTAACTATGACCAAACATCACTATTTTTTACCAAAACCACTAGTATATTCATATTAAATTATTTGTTTTTATTGTAAGGTTCTAAAAAAATTAAGTCAAATATTGTTATAGACTTGGTTTTAACTATTTAAAACATATATAATATTTGAATCTAATATATTTTAGTATTTTGCTAACGTAATCAAATATCCAACGAGAATTCAGGGAATTCCCAAACCCATCCCCGACCCTTTCCCTTATCTGTTTGGATATTATTTTTGGACCAGAACGGGAAATTAAGGAGCGGGACAAGATGGGACAGGAGTCCCAATATGCCCAGGGCTAATAAGAAGCACTGAATCCGACAAAATACCCAAATAGATCATAGATCTATGTATCAGAAAAAGTGAATCTGAAGCTAAACCAAATCCAAATCAAAAATCAATTTTTTTTTTGCTTTTTAGAGTTTTTCTATTACTTTTTTAATTTTAATGTTTTATATAAATATAGTTGATCCTGAGCTCGATCTATACTGAACTGAATTAGATAAACCGAATCCGACAAAATAATAAAATACCAAATTAGATGAACCAAACACGATAAAATATAAAAAACGGGTCCTAAATCTATGTACCCGAAAAACTGAATCCAAACCCGAGTTTATAACCGATATTTTTTTAAATTTTTTTTAACTTTTTTAGAATTTCTTTAATTAAATCTATGTTAATTTTGAATTGTCATATATAAATTTGTACCAAAATCCATCTTAGTCCTACTTTCAAGAGTTGTTATGAACCGTAGGTTAATTTTATCTTAAAGTTTATAACACGACCAAAATGAAATTGTCTCCCACTTTAATATATAAGATATTTAAATGAGATACATGATTTGTCCATGCGTCATTAAGAGAGAAAAACAATTCGCAGAATTTGAAGTGAATTGTACCTAGGTAATAGTATTTGCGGTTTTATTCATTTTGTTTGGTAAGAAAAAAATGCATTTTTTTCCAGAAAAAACGCCTTTTCAGATTGATTGATGAACTTAATGCAATTTTTTCTCTCTCTTTAAAAACCGTCTCACTTTTATATTTCTTTTTTTTTGTCAATAATATTGGGCCACAACTGGTCGGCCCATTAGCCAAATTCATATATAATGCAGGCGGTGGTACTCGATCCCAGGATGTGCAAGTGCGCCTGCCATTTAGTGAACTTATCTCTATATTTCCAGTCAAACAATATATTTACAAGGGTGTTACTTTCCTATATGACATACTAAATCGTCCTATCATTTTCATTAGCTTCCACATCTCTTTCTGAATTTTACTTTTCCCTTTTCATAATTTTTTTTACTTTTCTCCTTAGACAAAGTTTTCTTCCTGTGTATGTTTTTTTATATGATATTTCAAATTTATTGATAATCGAAAAAGCTCATGTACAAAGATTAATAAGATAAAAATATGCCAAAAGTGATTATATATAAGTGGGAACAAACGTGAATATAAAAAGTACATCTTGAAGCAAAGAATTAAGAATTAAGAATTAAGAAATTCTAAGTTGAAAACACCGCTTACGCAAACTTTTAGTTTAGTAGTAGGTAGTGAGTTCACTAAATGTAGGCGCACTTGTACATTCAGGAATCGAGTTCTACTGCCTACATTATGTAGGAACTTGGCTATGGGTCGGTCAATTGTGGCCCAATGTTGACAAAAAAAAAACACCGCCTACACAAACCTTTAAAACGATGAGGATTCTTGCAGTTCAAAGACGTGATCCGGTTACAAACAACCTTGTCAATTAATCAGGTTAAAGCATCTAAGGATAGAGAAACTCTATTACAAATCCGAGAGTTACGCTCTCTCCAAATGTAGTATATAGATAATTGGAAAGCAAGCTTAGCCAAAAACTGATCCATATAACTATAAGAGAAGAGATAAGCGATGCAATACTATTAGCCGAGTTAGGAATAATAGAGTTTCCAAGCAAACTTCCACAAGGATTAATCCAAATTGTAAAGCTGAAGGGACAGACGAAGAAAAGATTCACCCAAATTCTTTATGTGTATGATAATTGTAATTTCATGCATAACTGAAGATCTAATACAACTAATATTTATTGATGTCCAATACTGACTATGAAGTTCTCGGTGTTTAGATGTCGTCTCAAATTGACTTTTTTGATCTTCGCTGCAGGAAACCTTCTCATTTTGCAACAATGCCAGTCACTGGTGCTCAAAGTCCTCTTCTTGGAGAAATTACTTGTGGTACAATACTCCAGAAGTTGCAGGTAAATCTGCGAACCATCTTTATCTGAGTTCCAGGGCTTTACTTGATTTTGTGTAATGTCTTCAAGTTCTTGCAAATCCTTTTTATAGGAAATCTGGGATGAAGTTCGTGAGATAGATGACGAATAAGGAAAATTGCTTTTTCAGATAGAACAAGAGTGTCTTGATGTTTACAAGAGAAAAGTAGAGCTAGCTGCGAAATCCCGTGCAGAGCTTCTTCAAACTTTATCAGATGCTAATTCTATCTTAACTTTCCAGTCTCACAACATCTCTTGGAGATAAAAGTGATATGCCTCTCAAAGCATACATTCGTCATTCGTCACAACAAGAAAAGATCACAACAAAGGAAGCTTTAGAGAAGTAAGAGTCGGTTTCATTATTGTTTATTTTATTTTATTATTATATTAGTTGGTGACCCATCCTTCGGGCGGGATTAGTATCATTGTTACGAAATAACGTATAACAAAACATTGCGATATAGTTAATATGTTAAAAATAAATATTCATGTTAGGAAATATTTTTGAGTATAATTGTATATAAAACATATTAAACTTTTATAATTTGTTTGACAATTATTAATT
>OVBA01002559.1:0-33435 GCA_900406435.1 Lepidium aucheri | reverse complement strand
GCTTTTTATTGTTCCACGTTCTGTGTAATTTGTTTGTTCCTGTAATTAAAGCTAAGTGACCCTTTTGTTAAAAAATAAAGTAAAAAGGATTTGTTATAAATATTGAAAAGTGTAGGGTGTTTAGGAAAATATGACATCCGCTTTAATAGAAGTAGATATTTCGTGATAAGATATACCTAATATTTTTTCATGATTTTTTTTAGTGATATCTCCAATTAATTCTCTGTGAAAGATTCTCTTTCGAGTCAAAAATATATATATGTAAACGAATTGAAAATAAAAATATCTTAAGAACTTACATAGCACAATTAGGGATCTCTATACATTATTTGAGTTTCTAGTTGTTGAGAGACAAATAAATATTCAGAAAAAAATTCTGAAATATGTTATACTTTGCTGAGTCTAAATCTTCATTCAAATGTACAAGGTATACATCATTCATTTTCCATTAATTATTGCTTTCAGTGGTACATGACATCAGAATATGCTAGAAGAAAAATTATAATTAAGATAGACTCAAGCACTATAGAAAAATAATGACTTAAAGTTTAACTTTGTTATTATTATGTTATATAGTTTTAGTCATTGTTTAGTGTTTAGACTGGTTTTAATCTTGTTTCAATAATATCAATTCCATATTATATTTTGCTTTAATCTCGTTCACATATAATTCAATTTTAACAGAACTATGTCCAAGTTTAATTATGGTTTTCATCCAATATAGTGATGGACGAATATTTTCCAAAACGTCTTTTTAATAAGGGAGAAGAGCCACAAGTCGAGCATATAAACAATCGTTGTAGGTATTCTCTTATGGGAAAACTTGAAAGATTTTTTCTGAATGAATACAATGAAGTCAAGAGAACATTAGTATTTAAGGATATTTTGGCAATAAAAGAAAATGGTTTAGCCTACTCGGCTCGACTAATACACAATATGATGTATAGACAGCTAGCTACAAAGAAAAAGTATGAAGTGTGGTGTGTATTTGGAGATTGACCGTTAAGATTTTCTTTACAGGAATTTTATGCGGTTACGAGACTTAAGTATGAGGGTGATTATGTTAGCAGTGATATTAAAAATAGTGAAGATGATGATGGTATTTGGAGTTTGCTGCTAAAGAGAAAAGAAAATATTAGCATTAAAACATTATTTGATCAACAATTAGACAATGCTAGGAAGCGGAAACGTGTGTATAATATCAGATTTGTGTATGTTTGCATCATAGCCGGATTGATTGTCGCAAAAGATGAAAAAGCTCATATTCCACACAAATATGTCAGGCTGATAATGAACATCAATATGGTTGGAAAATTATTCATAGGGTTGTGATGCTTTCAAGTGTCTAGTTGATTCTATCATAAAAACACGAGAGAAGTTGAAAAATCCTAAAAGCTACACTTTGGATGGTTTTTCCTATGGATTTCCGACTTGGATCATGGAGACAATTCCAACTATCGGAAATTTTTTGGCAAACAAAATTAGTGATGATTTTTTTGGAAGCCCACTACGCTCAAATTGGAAGGGTGTTGCTAGAGTTTCATACGTTGAGATTAGCAACCCTGAAAGCACATTTCAAACAACTATAAGTATTAACATTATCATTTTCTTTCTAAGAAATATATTTGTTAAAATATATATATAAAAGATTTAATGAATGAATATAATTTTTAGTATAGTTACGTTTTTTCCTATTAGAGATTGAGTTGACTGATGAATGAATTTCTTAGATAAAATCGTGAATAATAATTATTACTTATGTCAATACATGATTTAATATATTCATACATGGATTCTAGTGGAAATTTTGATATTTGTGAAACGAGTGATTTTTCCTGGCCCGATGAGATGAATGATGTTGGTGTA
Organism: Lepidium aucheri; assembly: GCA_900406435.1. NCBI lineage: Eukaryota > Viridiplantae > Streptophyta > Magnoliopsida > Brassicales > Brassicaceae > Lepidium > Lepidium aucheri. The sequence continues at coordinate 31,569 of OVBA01002559.1, read as the reverse complement.
GATAATTTGAAAGCTGCTATTACTCGGGGTCATGATTTTGGAAGTCATATGTGGGAGAGCTTACAACAAAATAGCACTAGTCATACTCGAAATGGGTGAGTTGAAGAAGAAGTTGACGATCAGATTTTTCTGGAAGTGAATGAAGATGTAGAATCTGAAGTGAGTAGACACAAAAATGAGTATCAGACTTAGGTGCACAACAACGCAAAAGACAGTTCTTGCATCAACGAATGAAAAAAAGAAAGTATTAATAAAAAAAGAAAGTTTTATATTCAAGAAATGTTTGACGCTGCTTCCTTTGACGTGAAAAAAAACTTGACAGAAAAATTGATAAGCGGTTGGAAAAATTAGAAAATAAGTTCTCGAATTTAAGGAATTTCATAACTAAAATTTCCAAAAATATAGAGACAGACACAACATCAAAGCCTTTCGACACTAATTGTTTCCAGTCTAATATTAGGGTACGTAAAAAACAAAACCTTTTCGTATATTACTGTATTATATTTATGCTTATAGTTTTGGGCTTATGTTACTATAATTTTTTTTTAATGATTTTAGCTTGTTTTTCATATTTTAATATTTCATGTTACATTAGTTTTCTTTGTTTAAGAATTTGTTTTAATTAGGTAACTAGTATCTTGAGTGATGAATATTTTGTTACATTTTATGTTATAGTTTTTCAGGATATTATTTTTTATGCTTTATGATTTTGTTCTTATGTTCGTACTCTTTTAAGTTGTACTATTTTTTCTTCTGTTAATTTTATTATAATGAGTTGGTATGTAATATATGACAGACCGAAAATACACATGGAAATTTTCCTAATATTTGCACTATCAGTAATTTTCAAGACCTGTTATTTAGTGGATTAGAGTCCACTTAAGCATGTGAAGAAAAAAGAAAAACAAATTATTTCTCAACACCAAATAAAGATGAAACTCCAAAATTAGTTGACAACTCTATTGACATCAAGACAGAAGATCGATCATTGGTGTTCGTATCTCATAAAGGTTTCAGTGATATGCATGAGTGTTCTAATAAGCACGAGTATGTAAATCACTTTTTAACTATGCTTTAAGTGGTTTAATAAATTATTAATGCTATAATTCTCATATATTATAATATCTTATTTTTTAGAATAATGAAGTTTGGTCCTACTGTTATTGATGTTGGATTATTGTCATGGATCATAGGTCCAAGTCAATAGTTCAAAAACGAGGTGAGTTAACGAATATCTCTTTAAAATTTCCAATTCATATCAAATTCAACTTTACTAAATCTTTATTTTTGTTAGGATATGGATGTTGTGATGTACTTATTCCGGGAGAATACATCTTTGGGTCGTTGGAAATCAAATCGTGTTGCTTTCATGAACTGTCTATTCAGTGTACAACTCAAAAAAAAATATCAGAAATTCATACAAGATCATCAAAAGTACAAATGGGATCATTTTATGATAGCGTATGGGAACAGGGAACTTTCCTCCCATGGAAAGACGGGGAAACAATGGGAAACAGATATCGACTATATATACACTCCGGTGAATATTGATAATTGCCACTGGATTTCATTGTGCATCAACCTCATTCAAAAAACAGTCGAAGTATTTGATTGTATGCCAAACAGGAAAGAAATTGAAAAACACGTGGAGCCATTCAAAGTAAGTATCCCTCGTATCCTAAAAATGATTTTGCCACAATCTATTGGAAAAGATCTAAACTTGACACCATATTCTGTTATATATGCACCGGTACGAAAGGGGCTTAACAAATTAAAATGTGATTGTGGACCATATGCACTAAAGTATATTGAGTGTCATGTACATGGTCTAGATATTTCTTTGCTCGATGATGACAATATTGGAGAAGCGAGGATGAAATTAGCATTTGATATATGGCAAGCTGCAGCTGATCCTATTTTCCTTGATCGAATGTCAAAATATACTCCTACAGTATTTGATTCAGATATTCCAGTTATCGAATTGGCATAGTCTTTTTGTTCTTTTGGGTTATTTTTGTTAGTGAATTATGTTTAACTATAATGACAATTACAATTTTTAGCGATCTGTTGGGCTTTAATTTATGTTAAGTTTTTTGTTATTTTTGTGACGTTCGTTACGCCATGACGTGGGTTTGAGACCTTCCGTGTTCTTCACATGTGTGTTTTTGTATTGACACTTGAGTTGTTGCTTCTAGAGAGAAAGAGGGAAGAAGGAAGAGGGAGGAAATATATGGATCATAATAGTAAAGTAAGGCTTGATCACTAACGAAAGAACTCCCAAGTCTTTATGGATCATAAATAATAAACTTATTGTAATTGCTTTATAGCTTGAGAACATTAAGTACACACTTGAGTTGTCAAGGTTTCAAAGTTGTTGATGACATGACCCATTTGATGTATATAAGTTAAGCTCGTGTTGGCGTACTTTATGTTCTTAACATTTGTGTTTTGTTATTTGGTGGTATTTTTGAACTTTTTTATCGTAAATTAGCTTTTAGATACATTATCTATTCTTTAAAACATAATTTTTTTCCTTTATTACACTAAGTTTTAGACATTTTATTATATTGTTGCACGTGTTCGATGTATCATTTCAGTAAAATATGAACAATAACTCTTTAAAGAATTTGATACTTTATTGACATTTGGTTTAAAAAAGTCAGAGCTGCAAGGGAGACCTTATATAATCATCCAATCAGCTAGCCCTAAAACCGTAGACTCAAAATAAATAAATACAAAAAAAAACAAAAAAAAAACAGAACAAAAAAAGAAGAGTTATTGTGCAAAACTCACAAAAAAAGGCCTCTCCACAAGTTGGAGTTTTGAGCCACGACTCACTTAGACTCTTACACCCTAAACTAGATTCAAACTAAAAGTTGGAGCTGCTCAAATCCATTATACCTGCATAAAAATTAATAATTGAAATAAAACGTACCTTGGTCGTTGGCAATATGAGATGATGTGCGTAAATTGGTATATCACATGTCGCTCTATTGTGTCCCGTGTTATTACATCGACTACACTTGTGCATGTTAGATCTTTGTGAACCATGTGAACCTTGTGATCCTACAATCTTATCTTCCACAGTTTCATGCCTTCTTTTCTTACATCTTCTAGGTCCTCTTCGAGTTCTAGGTGGTCAAATTTCAACATTATCAACATCAGGTGGGATACACCATTCATCTTCAAGAACTGATATTGGGTTAATACGTTCCTCATAAGCCGTTCTCCATCAATTGTGGTATATAGGTAATTGGTGAGTGTGTGAATTTCAATATTTCTAGAGAAAGCTACCTTTATGGCATGTCTGCAAGGTATTTTTTTCAAATCAAATTTTCGACATGAACATTTTTTTTCTTTCCAAGTCGACTACATACTCGAAGGTTTCACCCTTAACTTGGAATCTGTTTATGGAAGAAGGAAGATAAATCAACATTTTTGCCTTTTCTACCCTTCTTTCAATCTTTTTCTCCACATCAATGGTTAGAGGATGGTTATGCTTTGCACTTGCCGCTTTTCGTTCATAAAACCATCTTGTTAATATTTCTGATACTTTCCAACAAAGGTATTACTGGGTATTCTCTAGGTGATCTCAATGTTGAATTAATCGACTCAGCGGGGTTTGTGGTTCTAATGTCGAACCGATAGCTTGGAAAATGACAACGGGCTCATTTTTTAATATCATCATCCTCGAACTATCGCCCAATAAGCGGACTGCTGCTCCAAATTTGCTCGAATAACTTTTTAAATTCAGCAATTCTATATGCTTTTCAGTCCTTTGCCACCAAGCCAGCCAAGTCCTTTCCCTTAAAATTTGTTACCACATTATTCAACAAGTGATGGATGCATATACCATAGCTTGCCAGCGGATAAATTTTTCCAAGTGATTTACCAATAGAGCCATGTCTATCTGACACAAAAGCCAATCCTTGCTCGTCTGCAATAACAACTTTTAGTTGCATGAAAAACTACTCCCGTAATCGATCATTCTCCGAGTCAACAATCCCAAATGCTATTGGATACAAATTAGAGTTACAATATACTGCTATTGCAACAAGTAAAACACCCTTGTATTTGCTTTTCAAAAAGTCCCATCAACCACAATCACCCTCCGAATAGCCTTGTAGAACCCTCTGATACACTGACTGAATGAAAGAAATAGATATTTAAATCTACCATCATTCTCATATTCATAACTCATATACGTACCAGTATTTGCTTCTTTCAGCATGTGCAAGTATTTTGGTATTTTCCAAAAACTTTGCTCTCGTATACCTCTTACAATGTTAACTGCAAACTCACAAGACTTCCACGCTTTTGAATAAGAGAGATGTGATCCATGATCTGTACGCATAATATTCATGATATCATTCGGTTTAGGACCTTCTTTCACAACCTCATATTTTTGTTTGATTAAGTGGCCAATTGTTTTGTCGAAGCTTTCCTAGAGAATTCGTTTCTCTTTGACGGTGCACATGTATGTTTTGCTACATACTTATTGATGCGAAAATATGTGGAACCTTGTAAACCCTCTGCATGTATTCTCCAATTGCAAGCATTGTCTTTGCAGCGTATACTCCAAAATTTTGTGCAGGGTTTTGTAACTTTGTAGTCAAAATTATGTTTATGGCACACATTTCCAAAGAAACCTTCATATTGTCTTTGCTTTCTAAATGTTGATGCACCTTTATATCTTTTACCACCCTAGAATAAATCTCATTGTTGTCAGTAACATTTGTATGTTTAAAATCATCTCCACCAAATTCAGATTTCACACATCCTTCATACCTTTTAGGTAGACTACTAGCATCATCACTTACATTGTGATTTTCACTTTCTTCTCCATCATTTGAATAATATGGCTCCTCATTCAAATCTATTTCAAACCTACTCCTTCGATCCTTGGTATTAGGTTTAAGTTTTACACACATCTTTATCATAATCTTCTCTTTTCTCAAGTACGTAAACAAATTTTTCACTTGCTGGTCATTTGAGACAATAACTGGAGGAGATTCAGATTACCGATGAGATTAGTAGGTAAAAAACTGATTTCCACATTAGTTATATCCTCCTTTTCGTTGTAGTCCTCAAATACCATCTTCTTCAATTCTTCAAATGTAGTATTGGACTCCAGAGTTAGTAATCTACCACATTTATCTTTATCAACTATAAATTTCCATTTACTATTTCGTAACAATCTCCATACACCACAAACTATGTAGGTCTGCTCTGAATCCATCTATGACATTTAAGAATATAGTTGTCAAATATATTTGAATACGAATCCTAATGTTTATATAAGAGGGCGATTACGTTTTTTACCTAATCTGGAATTCGTTTTCTACCAAATTTAGAATTCGTCTTCTACCTAAGCTAGAATTCATCTTCTACCTAAGCTATAATTTGTCTTCTACCTAAGTTAGAATTCGTCATTTATCTAATATAGAATTTTTCTTCTACCTAATCTAGAATACGTTTTATACATAATATAGTATATTTTTTATCTAATCAAGAATATGACTTATATATAATTTAGAATACGATTTATATGTTCTCTAATTACAAACTATAATCTAAAATAAGTCTTCTTTATAATCTAGAATTTATCTTCTACCTAATCTAGAATTTGTCTTTTATCTAATCTAGAATTTGTTTTCTACCTAATCTAGAATTACTCTTCTACTTAATCTAGAATTTGTCTTCTACCTAATCTAGAATTATTCTTCTAGCTAATCTAGAATTCATCTTCTACCTAATCTAGAATACGTTTTATATCTAATATAGTACATTTTCTATCTAATCTAGAATATGATTTATATGTAATTTAGAATACAATTTATATGTACTATGATTACAAACTATATAATCTAAAATAAGTTTTCTATTTAATCTAGAATTAATCTTCTACCTAATCTAGAATTCGTCTTCTACCTAATCTAGAATTTGTCTTCTACCTAATCTAGAATTTGTCTTCTACCTAATCTATAATTCATCTTCTACCTAATCTAGAACTTGTCTTCTACCAAATCTAGAATGCGTCTTCTACCTAATCTAGAATTCGTTTTCTACCTAATTTAGAATACATTTTTGAGTTATCTAGAATATGTTTTCTACTTAATCCATAATATGTGTTCAACCTAATTTAGAATACATCCTATATCTGATCTAAAATATGGTTTCTATCTTTTTGGATTCTACATTAAGTCATCTAAATTTCATCTTTTAGGTAGCTTTTTACTAAACTAAATGTTCTGAATTACGTAATCTAGAAAACATTTCTACATAATTTAGATAATGTTTACATTGGATTTAAAAATGATGTTGATATGTATTCTAGTGGAAGCATCCAAAATCTCTTAATGATACCAATCTACATGATTATATTTTGTGATATGATATATGTGAACAAGTGGTATCTCAACATTGAGAATGTTCAAAATACTATAAAATTTAACAAAATATAAATAAAACTTATATCATAGAAAACAAAATCTAAAGTTGTGAAAATTTATATTATGATAAGATTCAGAATTTAACAATAATGCATGATTCAAGGATGTTATTTTTAAGTCATTAATGTTTTTAAACAATAAGTACAAAAAATATTTAAATATTAGATTGTACATGTTGTAGTTTCAGAACTTGATAATAATTAATCAAGGGACACAATTCATTTGGGATTTCTACTTCGAAAATGATCGTGAAACTACAAAATTTAACAAAAAAATTTAAACTTATATCATACTATAAAAACTTACAAGTTATGAGAAACTTACATAATTAATAGTAGGCCTCTACAAAGATGATAACTGAATGACTGATCAAAAATAGTAGATTAGGAATTGATTGATAGAAGAATAAAAATGAAAAGAAAAGAACATTAATACTACACTTTGAAAGAAGAAGTTGATGTTTAACTATATATATGAGATTAAATTTTTAAAAAGAACAAATTATGCTTCAATTTCATAAATTTGAATTTTTTTCTGAAATAAACGTTTCAAGTGTTGTTACACCCTAATAAATTTTAACAAATAATTCAAATATATATATATATATGACTATTTTACATTTTTTATTTATCAACTTCAATGTCACTGTTATTTTTAATAACCAATATTGTGTTGGGTCCTCAGAAGTAGTACCTACCAAAAAGTTTATTTTTGAAAACAATAGAAATGTTTAGTTTTGGAAGAGTAACGTCAGTTTGTCATAATTCTCTAACTTAGGTAGAAGACGAATTCTAGCTTAGTTAGAAGACGAATTCTAGATTTGGTAGAAGACGAATTCCAGATTAGGTAAAAAACGTAATCGCCTTCTTATATAAACATTAGGATTCGTATTCAAATATATTTGACAACTATACTCTTAAATGTCATAGATGGATTCGGTGCAGACCTGCATAGTTTGTTGTGTATGGAGATTGTTACGAAATAATGAATGGAAATTTATAGTTGATAAAGATAAATGTGGTAGATTACTAAATTTGGAATCCAATACTACATTTGAAGAATTGAAGAAGATGGTATTTGAGGACTACAACGAAAAGGAGGATATAACTAATGTGGAAATCAGTTTTTTACCTACTAATCTCATCGGCAACTCTAAATCTCCTCCAGTTATTGTCTCAAATGACCGGCAAGTAAACAATTTGTTTACGTACTTAAGAAAAGAGAAGACTGTGATAAAGGTGTGTGTAACATTTAAACCTAATACCAAGGATCGAAGGAGTAGGTTTGAAATAGATTTGAATGAGGAGCCATGTTATTCAAATGATGGAGAAGAAAATGAACATCACAATGTAAGTGATGATGCTAGTAGTCTACCTAAAAGGTTTGAAGGATGTGTGAAATCTGAATTTGGTGGAGATGATTTTAAACCTGTAAATGTTACTGACAACAATGAGATTTATTCTAGGGTGGTAAAGGATATAAAGGTGCATCAGCATTTCAAAAGCAAAGACGATATGAAGGTCGCTTTGGAAATGTGTGCCATGAAACATATTTTTGACTACAAAGTTACAAAATCCTGCACAAAATTTTGGAGTATACGCTGCAAAGACAATGCTTGCAATTGGAGAATACATGCAGAGGGTTTACAAGGTTCCATATATTTTCGCATCAATAAGTATGTAGCAGAACATACATGTGCACCGTCAAAGAGAAACGAATTCTCTAGGAGAGCTTCGGCAAAAACAATTGGCCACTTAATCAAACAAAAATATGAGGGTGTGAAAAAAGGTCATAAACCAAATGATATCATGAATATTATGCGTACAGATCATAGATCACATCTCTCTTATTCAAATGCGTGGAAGTCTCGTGAGTTTGCAGTTAACATCGTAAGAGGTATACCAGAGCAAAGTTTTGGCAAAATACCAAAATACTTGCACATGCTGAAAGAAGCAAATCCTGGTACGCATAGAAGTTCTGAATATGAGAATGATGGTAGATTCAAATATCTATTTCTTTCATTCGGTCAGTGTATCAGAGGGTTCTACAGGGCTATTCGGAGGGTGATTGTGGTTGATGGGACTTTTTTAAAGAGCAAATACAAGGGTATTTTACTTGTTGCAACAACAGTAGATGGTTACTCTAATTTGTATCCAATAGCATTTGGGATTGTTGACTCGGAGAATGATCGATCATGGGAGTGGTTTTTCATGCAACTAAAAGTTGTTATTGCAGACAAGCAAGGATTAGCTTTTGTGTCAGATAGACATAGCTCAATTGGTAAATCACTTGGAAAAATTTATCCGCTGGCAAGCTATGGTATATGCATCCATCACTTGTTGAATAATGTGGTAACAATTTTAAGGGAAAGGGCTTTGCTGGCTTGGTGGCAAAGGCCTTAAAAGCATATAGAATTGCTGAATTCGAAAAGTTATTCAAGCAAATCTGCAGCATCACTCTACTTATTGGGAGATACCTCGAGGATGATGATGTTAAAAAATGGGCCCATTGTCATTTTCCAAGCTATCAGTTCGACATTAGAACCACAAACCCCGCTGAGTCGATAAATTCAGCATTGAGATCACCTAGAGAATACCAGTAATACCTTTGTTGGAAAGTATCAGAGAAAGTTTAACAAGATGGTTTTATGAGCGAAATACCCAGTAATTCCTCTAACCATTGATGTGGAGAAAAAGATTGAAAGAAGGGTAAAAAGGCAAAAACGTTGATTACTCTTCCTTTTTCCATAAACAGATTCCAAGTTAAGGGTAAAACCTTCGAGTCTGTAGTCGACTTGGAAAGGAAAACATGTTCATGTCAAAAATTTGATTTGGAAAAATATCTTGCATACATGCCATAAAGGGAGCTTTCTCTAGAAATATTGAAATTCACACACTCGCCGATTACCTATATACCACGATTGCATGGAGAACGGCTTATGAGGAACGTATTAACCCAATATCAGTTCTTGAAGATGAATGGTGTATCCCACCTGATGTTGACAATGTTGAAATTTCACCACCTGGAACACGAAGAGGACCTGGAAGACGTACGAAAAGAAAGCATGAAATTGTGGAAGATAAGATTCGAGGATCACAAGGTTCACATGGTTCACAAAGATCTAACATGCACAAGTGTAGTCGGTGTAATAACACGGTACACAATAGAGCGACATGTGATATACCAATATAAGCACATCATCTCATATTACCTACGACTAAGGTACGTTTTTTTTTATTTTATGCAGGTATAATGGATTCGAGCAGCTCCAACTTTTAGTTTAAATCTAGTTTAGGGTGTATGAGTCTAAGTGAGTCGTGGCTCAAACTCCACTTGTGGAGAGGTCTTTTTTGTGAGTTTTGCACAATAACTCTTCTTTTTTTGTTCTATTTTTTTTGCATTTATTTATTTTAAAGTATCAGAGAAATTTTAACAAGATGGTTTTTGAATTTTTTAAAACCAAATGTCAATAAAGTATCAAATTCTTTAAGGAGTTATTGTTCATATTTCACTGAAGTGATACATCGAATACGTGCACCAATATTAAAAAATGTCTAAAACTTAGCGTAATAAAGGAAAAAATTTATGTTTTAAAGAATAGATAATGTATCTAAAAGCTAATTTACGGTAAAGAAGTTAAAAATACAACCAAATAACAAAACACAAATGTTAAGAACATAAAGTACACCAACACGAGCTTAACTTATATACATCAAATGAGTCATGTTATCAGCAACTTTGAAACCTCGAACAACTCAAGTGTGTATTTGATGTTCTTCAGCTATAAAGCAATTACACTCAGTTTATTATTTATGATCCATAAAGACTTGGAAGTTCTTTCGTTAGTGATCAAGCCTTACTTTACTATTATGATCCATAAATTTCCTCCCTCTCCATCCTTCCCTCTTTCTCTCTAGAATCAACAACTCAAGTGCCAACACAAAAACACGACATGAGAAAAACATGGAAGGTCTCAAACCCACGTTATGGCGTAACGAAAGTCACAAAAAATAACAAAAAACCTAACATAAATTTAAGCCCAACAGATTGCTAAAAACTGTAACTGTCACTGTAGTTAAACATAATTCACTAACAAAAATAACCAAAAAGAACAAAAAGACTATGCCAATTCAATAATTGGAATATCTGAATCAAACACTGTAGGAGTATATTTTGACATTCGATCAAGGAAAATAGGATCAGCTGCAGTTTGCCATATATCAAATGTTAACTTCATCCTCGCTTCTCCAATATTGTCATCATCGAGAAAAGAAATGTCTAGACCATGTACATGACACTCAATATACTTTAGTGCATATGGTCCACAATCACATTTTAATTTATTAAGCCCCTTTCGTACTGGTGCATGTATAATGTAATATGGTGTCAAGTTTAGATCTTTTCCAATAGATGGTGGCAAAATCATTTTTAGGATACGAGGGATATTTACTTTGAATGGCCCCATGATTTTTTAATTTCTTTCCTGTTTGGCATAAAATCAAATACTTCGATTGTTCTTTGAATGAGATTGATGCACAATGAAATCCAGTGGAAATTATCAATATTCACCGGAGTGTATATACGGTCGAAATCTTGTTTCCCCGTCTTTCCATGGGAGGGAAGTTCCCCGTTCCCATACACTATCATAAAATGATCCCATTTGTACTTTCGACGATCTTGTTTGAATTTCTGATATTCTATTTTGAGTTGTACACTGAATAGACAGTTCATGAAAGCAACACGATTTAATTTCTAACGATCTAAAGATGTATTCTCCCAGAATAAGTACATCACAATATCCATATCCTAACAACAATACAGATTTTGTAAAATTGAATATGATATGAATTGGAATTTTTAAAGAGATATTCGTTAACTCACCTCGTTTTTGAACCATTGACTTGGACCTATGATCCATGACAGTAATCCAACGTCAATAACAGTAGGACCAAACTTCATTATTCTAAAAAATAAGATATTATAAAATATGAGAATTATAGCATTAATAATTTATTAAACCACTTAAATCATAGTTAAAAAGTGATTTAAATACTCGTGCTTATTAGAATACTCCTACATATCACTGAAACCTTTATCAGATATGAACACCAATGATCGATCTTCTGTCTTGATGTCAATAGAGACGTTAACTAATTTTGGAGTTTCATCTTTTTATGGTGTTGAGAAATAATTTGTTTTTCTTTTTTTCTTCAAATGCTTGAGTGGACTCTAATCCACTAAATAACAGGTCTTGAAAATTACTGACAATGCAAATATTAGAAAATTTTCCAAGTGTACTTTCGGCCTGTCATATATTATATACCAACTCATTATAATAAAATTAACAGAAGAAAAAATAGTACAACTTAAAAGAGTACTAACATAAGAACGAAATCATAAAGCATAAGAAAATAATATCCTAAAAACTAAATCATAAAACGTAACAAAATATTCATCAATCAAGATACTAGTTACCTAACTGAATAAATTCTTAAACAAACAAAACTAATGTAACATGAAATATTAAAATATGAAAGAAAACTAAAAACATAAAAAAAAAATATAGTAACATAAGCCCAAAATAATAAAGCATAAAAATAATACAGTAATATAGAAAAAAGTTTTGGTTTTATTATATTTTTAGACTGGAAACAATTAGTGTTAAAAGGCTTTGATGTTGTGGCTGCCTCTATATTTTTGGAAATTTTAGATATGGAATTCCTTAAATTCGAGAACTTATTTTCTAATTTTTCCAACCGCTTATCAATTTTTCTGTCAAGTTTTTTTTTACGCCTTAAGAAACCAGCGTCAAACATTTCTTGAATATAAGACTTTCTTTTTTTATTAATACTTTCTTTTTTTCATTTGTTGATGCAAGAACTGTCTTTTGCGTTGTTGTGCACCTAACGCTGATACTCTTTTTTTGTGTCTACTCACTATAGATTCTACATCTTCATTCACTTCCAGAAAAATCTCATCATCAACTTCTTCTTCAACTCGCCCATTTCGAGTATGACTAGTGCTATTTTGTTGTAAGCTCTCCCACATATGACTTCCAAAATCATGACCCCAAGTAATAACAGCTTTCAAATTATCTACACCAACATCATTCATCTCATCGGGCTAGGAAAAATCACTCGATTCACAAATATGAAAATTTCCACTAGAATCCATGTATGAATAGATTAAATCATGTATTAACATAAGTAATAATTATTATTCACGATTTTATCTAAGAAATTCATTCATCAGTCAACTCAATCTCTAATAGGAAAAAACGTAACTATACTAAAAATTATATTCATTCATTAAATCTTTTATATATATATATATTTAACAAATATATTTCTTAGAAAGAAAATGATAATGTTAATACTTACAGTTGTTTGAAATGTGCTTTCAGGGTTGCTAATCTCAACGTATGAAACTCTAGCAACACCCTTCCAATTTGAGCATAGTGGGCTTCCAAAAAAATCATCACTAATTTTGTTTGCCAAAAAATTTCCGATAGTTGGAATTGCCTCCATGATCCAAGTCTGAAATCCATAAGAAAAACCATCCAAAGTGTAGCTTTTAGGATTTTTCAACTTCTCTCGTGTTTTTATGATAGAATCAACTAGACACTTGAAAGCATCACAACCCTATGAATAATTTTCCAACCATATTGATGTTCATTATCAGCCTGACATATTTGTGTGGAATATGAGCTTTTTCATCTTTTGCGACAATCAATCCGGCTATGATGCAAACATACACAAATCTGATTTTAGCCACACGTTTCCACTTTCTAGCATTGTCTAATTGTTGATCAACTAATGTTTTAATGCTATTATTTTCTTTTCTCTTTAGCAGCAAACTCCAAATCCCATTATCATCTTCACTATTTTCAATACAGTGCTAACATAATCACCCTCATACTTAAGTCTCGTAACCGCATAAAATTCATGTAAAGAAAATCTTAACGGTCGATCTCCAAATACACATCACACTTCATACTTTTTCTTTGTAGTTAGCTGTCTACACATCATACTGTGTATTAGTCGAGCCGAGTAGGCTAAACCATTTTCTTTTATTGCCAAAATAACCTTAAATACCAATGTTCTCTTGACTTCATTGTATTCATTCAGAAAATATCTTTCAAGTTTTCCCATAATGGAATACCTACAACAATTTTTTTTATGCTCGACTTGTGGCTCTTCTCCCTTATTAAAAAAGACGTTTTGGAAAATATTTGTCCATCACTACATTGGATGAAAACCATAATTAAACTTGGACATAGTTCTGTTAAAATTGAATTATATGTGAACGAGATTAAAACAAAATATAATATGGAATTGATATGATCCAAACAAGATTAAAACCAGTCTAAACACTAAACAAGGACTAAAACTATATACCATAATAATAACAAAGTTAAACTTTAAGTCAATATGTTTTTATAGTGCTTGAGTCTAACTTAAAGTAATTTTTCTTTTAGCATATTCTGATCTCATGTGTACCACTAAAAGCAATAATTAATGGCGAATGAATGATGTATTCTTTGTAAATTTGAATGAAAACTTAGACTCAGCAAAATATAACAAATTTCAGAATGTTTTTCTGAATATTTAATTGTTTCTCAATAACTAGAAACCCAAATAATGTATAGGGATCCCTAATTGTGCTATGTAAGTTCTTAAGATATTTTTGTTTTCAATTCGTTTACATATATATTTGTGATTGGGAAGAGAATCTTTCAGAGAGAATTAATTGGAGATATCACAAAAAAAATCATGGAAAAATATTAGGTATATCTTATCACGAAATATTTGAAAATTAAAATTGAGATAAAACTGAGAAAACTAAGATAGAGAACAGTTAAGAAAAAATTTAGATTTTAAAAACTTGTTTAAAAAGGTTTAGTTGTAAAAGACACACGTTATTTAATCATTTTTCTCTAATTTTCCCAAAATAAAAACTATGTCTTTTGTCCTTTTAGCAGATTTACGGTTTTGGTTGAAAAAATTAGTTAACCAGATCATCGTCACCGAGGCTTGGACCAAACTGCTGCATCAGACCGAAGAATCCCGGTTTAGTATTGTCAGTTGGTAGAACCGTCTTCTTCAGTCCCCTGGGACTGTGGTTTTGTGATATGCAGAAAGAATCAGAGAAAATGGCTCCAACTAGGTCTAAATTTCTGTGCTCCATCTTCAGAATTTTGATTTCACCTAAAGCTAGACTCTCCCTCCCAAACCCTAATTTAATTTCATCGTGCTTCTATACTTGTTCTTCTCCTCTTCAGGCTCCATTCGAAGGTTCATTATCGAGGTAATTCTCCATCTTACCGGAATCTATGAGATAAAATTCTGATTTCTTTTTATTTTTATTTTTTGTTGGATTGAAATTTGTTTGTTTGTGAATTTATCTTCATCTGATGCAAAGTTCCAATTTTGAATCGAACCCAGAAGTATTCTGCCGCAAGAACTGAGCATCCATCGACGATTTCGTAGTCTCATTGCTTCCACTTGTCAAGGTATTTGTGTTTCTCTGTAACCGTGATGCTTGTCAATGGTCTAAGAATGGTTTGATTAACTCTGGCAAGTTGTTTTAATTGAGAGCTTTCCTCTTCAATCAAAGTGTAGGTCGATACGTATACGTTTCCATGAGTAAACCTTATTCAACCACAGCACCAACACGTTCACTCAGAAGGAGAATCAGCAATAGAAAGAAATCAATGACAAAACCTGTCCTCAATGAATCCAAGTTTCACGAGAGAATTTCAAAACTCCCACCAAGATTTACTTCTGAGGAACTCGCCGACGCTATGACCCTTGAAGAAGATCCACTTGTGTGTTTCCACCTCTTTAACTGGGCATCGCAACAGCCACGATTTAAGCATGATAATTGCTCTTACCATATTGCAATCAGGAAGCTCGGAGCTGCAAAAATGTACAAGGAAATGGATGACATTGTGAACCAGGTACTCTCTGTTCGTCACATTGGCAATGAAAATCTGTACAATTCGATCATCTTTTATTTCACGAAAGCGGGGAAGTTGATCCGTGCGGTGAATATATTCAGACATATGACGACTAGCATGAACTTGGAATGCAGACCAAGTATTAGAACTTATCATATTCTCTTCAAAGCCTTGTTGGGTCGAGGTAACAACTCTTATACAAGCCATATGTACATGGAAACTGTAAGATCATTATTCAGACAAATGGTAGATAACGGGATTGAACCAGACGTATTTGCTTTGAACTGTTTGGTTAAAGGTTTCGTGCTCTCGCTTCATGTCAATGATGCACTTAGGATATTTCACCAGATGAGTGTGGTTTACAATTGCCAGCCCAATTCGTTTACGTATGATTATCTGATACACGGATTATGTGCACAAGGTAGGACCATTAATGCTAGAGAACTGCTTGATGAGATGAAAGAAAAAGGCTTTGTTCCTAATGCAAAATCTTATAACTCTCTCGTTAATGCTCTTGCTCTTAGCGGCGAGGTCCATGATGCGTTGCATTGTTTGTGGGAGATGATTGAGAATGGTCGTGCGGTTGATTTTATTACGCATAAAACACTTGTTGATGAGAGTTGCAGGAAAGGGAAATACAATGAAGCCACAAGACTATTAGCCATGTTGCAAGAGAAAAAGCTTGTCGATAGAGATTCGTATCAGAAGCTTGTGAATGTTCTTCATAAGGACTGGTAAAAGATTTTGTATAAAGCTAAAAAAAGAGTGTTTCCAGTTTGTTATAATCCCTAAACTTTAGTGAAATTTTTTATTTGTTTGTTATAGACGTTCATACCATTCTATTTTGTAGAACAGAGAAACAAAATATCGTAACTGTAACATCCTTTTTAAATATTGAACCACAAAAAAAAAGAAGAAAAGAAACAAACATAAGGGAAAGCTAAAAGTCAAACCATTTCTGGAAATAAAGACATGTGGTCAGGGCGATAACACCATAGGGTGTACAAAGCCCTATGTGCGAACAAGCCCCGCAAGCTACAAAAGTTATATGTTAGCATGTTTTAGGTGCTTTATTTGGCACATTTTGTATATATATCTGTCGTATTTGCATTATATTAAAGTTTTTGTAATTTCATATTGTACATTTTGCATTTTCATTACATGTATTCTGTATATGGAGTGATTTTAGATACTTAAGAGGTTTTTTGGACCGTTTTGGATGCAAATGGACGTGAGGACTAGCAACAACCAGATTAGAGTGCAAGAATTTATCAAAGGAAGCAGCTAAGTGTTGCAGGTGGGGCTACAACCCCTTGGTCCACTTAGGATCCATTGTTAATGTCCACCTCGACAAAGATCGGCCCTGCCAATGATGGTTGGACACATCGACGAGAGTTGACCACGTCAGCAATGCACTTAGATCTACTGGGCCTCTTCAACCAAGGGGGCATCTCAACAACTTCGCCACACACTAAAAACCCTAACTCAATACTTAAATTTGTAATCAAACTTTTGGCTTAGCCACCTCTATAATTTCTCATATTTGCCACTTAATAAACAGGTTTCCTACCTCATTATCCATCTTAATCCCTGTGTTAAACTTGGTATAAACAATTAACACTAGAAGGAGGAGGGAAAGAAATTTCTCAACGCACAAGTGGTAATGATAGACAAAGCGCCGCCGACCAGAGCCAAAAAGGTTCCTCCTAGTCCATCGACGATCTCGATGGGGCCACCTTCCTCGAAGGCATCACCGGCCATGTCGAAAGTCGCCTAGCCAGTCAATATCTCACCAGACACTACGCAAAACAAAGCAATTGACGCTGTTGTCGTTCAATCTGACGCCGAGAAAGCTCTGTACGCCGAAAAAGCCCAATAAATGGCCGATTCACTACAAGCCATGATAGAGCGAATGGAAAAGGAAACTGAAAAATCCAAACAAACATCAGGACTGCTAGCCCACCTAAGTGCCGAGCTTAGCGAAAACTGCCCGATCGGTCGTATACAAGTCCTAGACGAAGATAACTAACCGGTAAACCTGTCCCAGCCTCGCTTGTAGAGGAAGCTGTTCAACGACAAACCCGATCCCCATAGCAGGAGTCAAGCTAACATGTCGACACCGTCACTCCCAGGAACTCGGCCAGAAGACCCTAGAGTCGCAGAGATACATGCGTAAGGAACAAGGTACGCGACATGGCAGCCCTGCTGTACCTGTCCCAAAGCTCCACGCCGGAAATCTTGCGTGTCCTGTCCGAAACCTATAACATGCCTTTCACTAGGTGACTCTCAAACGCCTATTTCCACTTTGCCATGAAGGTCAAATGCTCAGCCTTCGATGGGAAACTTGAGCCACAAAAGTTCTTAACGGCATTCAACGTATCCATGGGGAGGACGAGGTTCCCTCCCAAAGAGAATGACACGAGATACTCCCAATAATTCATCGTAAACCTCAACAGGGACACCCTAGAATGGTTCACAAAGCTTGACCAGTACTCCATCGAAAACTTCCAGCAGCTTGCCGAGGCCTTCCTCAGACACTACTCGATATTCATGCAAAGGAACACCTCATCAGCTGACCTTTAAGCCGTAGTGCAAGGGCTAAGGGAATCGCTTCGCTCCTTCGTCAGACGATTCTGCAAAGTGGCGTGATGCATAACGATTACATATGACGTTGGTATCGACATATTATAAGAAGCCCTGTATTATGACTCTGAGCTTATAACCGACTTTAGACTACGCAGACCCATCTCCCGGGAAGATGCTTTGCTTTGAGGTGTCGTGTATGAAAAATCAAAGATAACAAGCTGAAAAGTACAATAGTCGGTCCTTGTCAACAAGAGACGCGGTCAAGGAGATAACACGGGAGGAATATCACGAGACACATCAACATTATGACCGAGGATATAAGAACAACAAGGGGAAGCGTGCCTTTACATAAATCTACCAAGGATAGGCTGAGGCGTAGCTGGGTCCCTGCCAAGAAATGGTACCAAGACGCCTCCAAGGATGACAAGCAATCCTACTGCTCATACTTTAAGCGAATAGTAGCTCCCTTAATGCATGGCACTGCGAGGTTGCATGGTCGGTTCGCGTGCCCAAGTTTCGTGCTGAGGATCTTTAGTTTCTTCTCGTGCCCGAGGAGAACTTTGTGCTCGTCAAGCTGGAGAAGATGCACTGAATTGGGATGGTTCAAGATTTTTTCAGTCCTGGGGAAGACGTGGTGAACGAGGGCGGCATGGGCGTGGATGGAGATGGGACCAAGGAGGGTGTTGGTCACACCGAGGGCTCGGGGGAGGATGGTGAGGTGGAGACTTAGTCGGTTATTTGTTGTTGTTGTATCGGGTTGGCCTATCATGTTTATATGGGACCGAACTAGTAGCTTTAACTTAGGATGCTAAGTATTTTTCTCTTTTGTTTGACTTTGGTCATGGCCAATATGCGGATGTTGTAGGAATTTTCATGATGTATGATATTTCAATTTGGAATTTTGTTGTTTGTGCTCGGTACCTATGTTGGAGTGGAAGTGATATCCAACTTACCCATAGGTGTCGAGACGAGTATCCTGCTCGACTTATATATATTAAGTGCAAAATTATGGTTCAGCTTACCCTGTCACGCCAATGCGAGTAGTGTGCTCGGCTTTAGGCATTTTAGGCAAGGAATTACAGTCCGGATTACCCTATCTTGCCGATACAAGACTGGGCTCGCTTAGGCATTTTAGGAGCAGAATTGTGGTCTGGCTTACCCTGTCTTGCCGATGCGAGAACTGGTCTTGGTTTTTACTTAGGAATATTAGGAGCAGAATTTGGAGTCCGGCTTACCCTGTCTTGCCGATGCGAGAATGGGCTCGGCTTAGGAATTTTAGGAGTGGAAGTATGGTCCGGCTTATCCTGTTTTGTCGAGGTGAAGTGTTAGGAGATAATAAGTTATATTAATATCATAGTTGTGGCCGAAGGCTGCCTACGTACCCCGTTAGAAGATCAAGCCAGTCATAGTTCAATTTATAGAGTTACAACGTGCTGTAATTAAAATTTCATAAAAGATAGGTAGGTCCCAGAGGGTTGATGCCAAGGAGCGCTCATGTTCTAGTGTTGTCATCGGTAATCGGTGAAAAGGAAGCGAAATGCAAGTAAATAGAGGATGATCCTGGAGATCACTGCTGAGGAGCGCCTGATGTTGGTGTTGTTGTCGGCTTAGTAGTAGAGCCACTTAAGATTGGCGGCATTCCAGCTTTTTTGTATCATGTCACCCACCATGGTCATGAGTTTGTAGATGCCCGGTTTGATGATTTTCGAAACCAAATATGGGCCTTCCCATTTTACACCGAGCTTTCCTACGTTCGGCTTGATTGTATTTTCCAAGGCCTTGCATAGGAAAAGGTTGCCTTCCGTGAAACGTCTGTGCTTGACCTTCTTGCTGTAGTATCTGGATGCCTGCTGCTGATATCGTTGAACTCAGAGTCGTGCGACCTCACGAGTTTCTTTGAGGTTGTCAAGGTTGTTGTAGAGCCGCTGTCAGTTGATGTTTTCGTCTAGAGTAAACACTTTGTGGCGTATAGTTTCAATATTCACTTTGGCAAGAACCATTGCTTCCATGTCGTGCGAGAGTGAGAATGGCATCCTGCCGGTTAACCTTATAGGTGTAGTTCGATACGACCAAAGGACGTCGTCAAGCTTGTCGGACCAGAGTCCTTTCTTTTAGCCGAGGCACTCTTTGATGCCCTTGATTATGGTTTTGTTCATGGCCTCAGCCTGTCCATTCCCTTGTGAATTTCTTCGCTTACTTTTTTTGAGGTAGATTTTCCAACGGGCGCAAAATCCTTCAAATGTGGCCGAGATGAACTGGGATCCATTGTCGGTGATGATCTCGTACTAGAGACTGTGGCGGTACATGATGTTCTTCCAGACAGATTTTTGCACATCGGAGTCTTGAATCTTTAAGAAGGACTCGGCTTCCACCCAAAGTAGTCAGTTATGATGAGGATGAAGTGCTTTTGGCGGGATTGGGGGAGAGGGCTGACTATGTCCATTGCCCAGCGCATAAATGGGTAAGGCATTATTGACGAGGTTAGTTCTTTAGCTGGGGCAGGGATCATTGGACTGGTCTTTGGCATTTCTTGCACTTCCCTGTGTATCTTTCGCAATTAGCGATCATGGTCAGCAAGTAGTAACCTATGCTTCGAACTTTTTGGACAAGTGATTTTTTGCCAGAGTGATTTCTGCAAGCGCCCTTGTACACTTTGTCCATGACGCGATGGGTTTCCTCGCCATTGATGCAACTGAGCAAGACGTCGTTCAGAGTTTGTCTGTACAAGTTTCCTTTCATTTGCATGTAGTAACCGCTCTTTGCCCTAAGGCGTCGTGCGTCCCACCTTTTTAGGGGTACTTCTGCGTCGGTGACCTAGGCTAGGATTTCTTCTCTCCAATTTTTTTTAACGACCCTGACATTATTTTGGGAGTCCTCAAATTCTTCAGGTTTGGCTTTATTGATAGAAAGACATTGTCCTTTTGTCAGCTTGATGCTTAGACTTTCGATGCACTCCACAAGGATGACCCTACGCTGCATTGGATTTGACGTGGAGGTCAGAGCTGCGAGCACGTCGGTTGATGTGTTGTCTCTGTGAGGTATTTTGACTAGTTTGAAGGTTGTAAATTTTTTGGCCAGTGTTTTGAGGACTTCCAAGTATGCAGCTATGCCTTCGTATTCGGCCACGTATTCACAAATGTGCTGATTGAACTCAAGCTGAGAATTGATCTGGGTCAGTATGAGTTCTGTGTCGAGGGCTTTTGCGAGGCGTAATCTAGTGAGGAGGGCTTCATATTCTGCTTTGCTGTTGGATGTGGGGTAAACGAGCCAGAAAGATTGTTTTAGGATCTCTCTTGTTAGCAATTCAAGCCTGATACAGATGCTCGAGCCATGGCGGGATGCCGAGCTGTCAGCGTAAAGAGTCCATATATTCGTGTGTTTGGGTAGGATGTCATCTTTTGGCTCCGGGGTTAGTTCGATGAGAGGATCTGCCAAGACCTGGGACTTGGCGCCGATACGTCCTTTGTATGTGATGTCGTACTCGCTGAGTTTGATCATGCACTTAGTCGTTCAGCCTGACTGGTTGGGCTATGTAGGATTGTTCACAGCGAGTTTGTGAGGATGACTATGGCGTGGGATTGAAAGTATGGGCGTAGTTTTCATGCTGCAGTGACCACTGCCAAGGCGAATATCTAAGTTGAAGTGTACCGTGTCTCCGCGTCGTCCTGTGATTTGCTAACATAGAAGATTGGTTACTCCTCTCAGTGGTCGTCTTTCACAAGCACCCCACTTACTGCCGAGCTTGTTACCATGATGTACATGTACAATGTATCACCTGCCTCAGGCTTGGTGTGGACAGGTACGTCTTTAGCTATTGGAAAGCTTCCTCATACTTTTTGTCCTAAATAAAGTGTTTGTTTCCACAAAGTAGTTGGTAGAATGGGAGGCATTTATCCATTGATCAGGAGATGAAACAATTAAGGGCGACGATCCAACCCGTCACTCTTTGTACTTTTCACTTGCTTTTTGGGGACGGTAGGTCGAGGATTGCTGAGATATGCTTGGGATTGGCTTTGATTCCTCGCTCGGTGACTATGTAGCCAAGGAATTTCCTCGAGGTCATCCCGAACGTGCACTTGGTGGGATTGAGTTTCAATTGGTATGCGTTGAGGACATCGAAGCATTCTTTGAGGTCGGTGATGTGCACCTTGGCTTTCAGCGACTTGACGAGCATATTATCTATGTACACTTCTATTGTCTGACCGAGCTAGCTTGCAAACATTTTGTTAACGAGTCTTTTCAGCTGCACCTGCATTTTTGAGCCTGAAAGGTACGACCTTTTAGCAGTATGTGCCTCAGTCGGTGATAAAAGTGGTCTTCTCCTAGTCAGTGGTGTTCATCTTGATTAAGTTGTACCCAGACATGAAGGAAAATAGTTTGTTTTACGTAGTTGCCTTGACGAGCCGATCAATGTGTGAGAGCATGAAACTGTCCTTTGAGCATGCTTTGTTGAGGTCGATAAAATCTACGCAAACCCTCCACTTTCCTTTCTTCTTTGTGACGACGACGGGGTTGGCAAGCCACTCTGGATATTTGACCTCGGTTATGGAGCTGACCTCGGTCAGTCGATCGACCTTGTCATTGATGGCCTACGCGCGCGCTCGGATCCAAGTTTCCATCTTTTCTCCTTTACTTGCTTGTAGGTGGGATCGATGTTGAGCTTGTGACTAGCTATTGAAGGGTCAATCCTAGGCATGTCCCTTGTGCTCCGCACGAACATTGATAAGTTACTCTTAAGGAATTCAATGAGCTGGTCTCAGAGAGGAAATGATAGTTCTCGGCCTATGCTGATGCAGTGTTCTCGATTATGAGGGTCCAGGCAGACTTGTTCGGTCATTTCTTTCTTCTAGCTGTCTTGCAGCACGTTTTGGTGGTCCGCGCCCTTTGGTCTCTACTTGCTTGCCGTGCTGGTTATCATACATGATCCTCCTGTCAACTTTTGGAGTTTGTGATTGGTGATGAGGCACGTCCTAGCCATTCACTGGTTGCTGCGAAAGGTAAATATTTCTTGCTCGGTTGGGAATTTGACACACTGATGGTACATTGAGATGACTGCTTTCATAGAGTAAATCCAGGGTGTACCAAGGATGATGTTGTAGATGGTCGGTCTATCGACGATGAGGAACTTGATCCAACGAGTCGTGTCAGCGAGGATACTGGTAGTTTCACCGTGTCATATGTTAGCATCAAATTTACATCGAATCCAGTTAATGTCGGCGTTGGGTATGCATAGCTTGTCCAAGGCTTTTTCAAAGATTAAGTCGATGGTGCTACCTATGTCAACGAGAACCCTTGTTAAGTTTTAGTCTGCAATGCGAAGTTCAACCACGATGGGGTCATCGTGCGGTTGTTGTACATCCTCAGTGTCGACATCGTTAAAAATTATGACCTCATTTGGTTGGGCGTGTCGGACGTGGGCGAAACACTCGAGAATGTGCTTCTACTCAGCCTGTGTCCTGGGCGAGTCGGCCTCGCGTTTATGATTCTTGATTTCTTGTATAGTGTCTTTGCCTCTATCCTAATTACCCATGATCATGATCATTTTTGGAGGCTATGGTGGTGGGAGTTCTTCGTCGCATTTGGCGCATTTTCATGGTGGCTCCTCATCGGTCCTTCTGGTCTCTTCGTTGTCTCGTGATCTTTGGGAGCCAGACTTGCCTCGGTCGCCGTACAGGCGCTGCTCGGGGCCACTTACAATGATGTCCTCCTTTTCGAACCGCCTCGGCCTGCACCCTATATATCGCCTTGTCTTTCTCTAGTTTAGCAAAGATTCGGCTCGGCACAACCACTCCAAACTTGTCCTTCATGATCTGGCAAATCCCAAAAGTGTCATTTGCCTGAGTCAGTTTCAGACGAGGCCCATCCACTTCCCGTGTTGCACAAATATACTATCCAAGACGCTGGACCTTCTGTTCATAAAGCTCCTTATCACAATCATGTTGTGCCCGCTCAGCAACCACTTTCTCACACAATTCCATTGAAACGGCCTCCATCTTGCCCAAACCCATAGATAAATCTGGCGATGCACCTCGCTCTCTTCTTCCAGCTTGTTCTCTTGACCACGTAACTTTTCAACCTCGACCTCCATGCCCAGCCTCACCCTTTTTTCCTGAGCCAACTCTCTTTCTTTTTATAAGGCCTTCACCTCAAAATCCTTGGCCCACTTGTGATACTTAGACACCTCACTCCTCGTCGTCTCCCCGTCGCTCGCCTTGGCCACATGGTCCTTATACCTTTCCCTGACAAGGTTCAGAGAACTGTACAACTGCAAAACACAAAGTGCACCGGTCGGCAAGTAATATAAGGAACAAACCAAGAAAGGACTAATTAGCTGAGGCCATACCTTAGCCATCAAAACGGCCGCATCACCAATGAGCTCGCTCTCTGTAATTTTTCTTGGAGCTCCACGCATCGGTCCTTTCAGGTTATGATATAACCACAAGCTCATGTCACGATCCTCACCAAGAGGCCTCATGGTTTGGTACTTCATGTCAAAGTCATAATTAGGAGCTTCCCTCCGCCCCTCGGTGGGAGACTCCCCAGAATGAGGCTCTTCCTAGGGCTGCAAACAGCTCGCCCATGTCGTCGGCCTGTCTCTTCGAACCCTTTTTCCGACGAACAGTAGGGCCCTCCTCAACATCCATGGGTAAACCTGGGCATTTTACCTGAACCCAAAAATCTGAACCGCATCCGACCCAAAACATAGGATCCGAACCCAAATCGGACCTGATGTAAGTATCCTATTGGGTCCTACATCTATATACTTGAAAACCCGGATCCAAACCTAAACCAAACCGAAATCCAGATAAGTACCCAAAAACCCGAAATAAAAATATATTTTTAAATTATTATTTATATTAATAACTTTAATAATTTAAATACAAAAATTACAATTATAAATCTCAATATATTAGTAATCTTATATATTAAAGCGGTAGACACTTTTATTTTGGACATGTTATATATACAAGATAAAATTAACCTAAGGTTCANGATGTAAGAGAGGTTTGGTACAATATATATATATATATATATATATATAAATTCAAAATTAATAAAGATTTAATATAAAAAACTCTAAATAATCTAAAATTTAATAAAAATCCATCGGATACAAAATTGGTTATTGATTCAGTTTCGTTTCGGGTTTGCATTCGATTTTCCGGGTACATAGATTTAGGACCCATTATGGTATTTTTTGGATTCGGTTCCTCTTATATTATATTTTGGTTCTTTTTATTTAAGATTTATTCAGGTAATTTTTATTTTCTAGACAGATTTTGCTTCTGTATAGATTGAGTTTGGATTCGATTATTTTATATAAAACTAGAAAATTTAAAAATATTTAATAGAAAAACTCAAAAGACCTAAAATTTGGTTCGGATTTGAGTTTAGTTTGTTTTTATATACATAGATTTAGGATTCATTGGGACATTTTTTCTCAAAAATAATATTCAAAATATTAACACGGGTTAAAAAACATAAATAAGCATAGGTTGAAAAAAACAATAAATCTCACGCTATAGATTGTGTATAATCCTAGTTTAAAATTATAAAAACTAAAATAATTTCTGAATTATTAAATTTCTGAATTATTAAATTTCTGAATTTAAATTTGTTTAATTAAATTTTTATTAGTTTTACAAAATTTAATACAATTTAGATAGAAATACATGTATCTGAACCGGATCCGAACCAACCCAATTTTTTTGAGTATTTTTATAGATACCTGAACTTATCCAGACCCAAAGATACCCAAACTGAACCCGACCCAAAAATAAAAAATAGGGAATGGATCCTAAGTCTCTAAACCCAAAAACCCAAACCCGAAAAACTTGAACCAAATTTGACCCAAAACCCAAAGTGCCCAGGCCTATCCACGGGAGACGTCTGGATTGGAAGCCGCATAGTATCCAACAAACATGGTGGCGAACCCAACACTCGGCCCCCATCGCTTTCAACCTCAACGTCCACACTATCCTGAATATACGGAGCTGCGGGCCCAACCTCGGTAATAGAAACCCCAGGTGGAATTGGCTTCATGTTCTCTGGGCCCAAAATCATCAGCTCATTGGCAAATTCCTCCGCATAATCCGAAATCTCTATGACTCGTTGACTCATCCGCCTAGATACAGCACGGCGACGCCAAACTCCATACTTAGCCAAATCTCCTCAAAAAAAGATGGGGGGAGTAGAGGATACAACCATACATTCTCTTACTCGCCCCAAATTGCGCCTAACTCATTTGGTATGAATGTTCGGCTACCGACATGCACTAAGCTGCTTGATACAATCGAGGTCGTCAAAGAAGTTCTCTGGAAAAGCTCAGAACGGTGGCGAATGACGATCTTCAAAAAGAATCCAACAAAAACTAAGTTAAAAACACACCAAATCTTGCAGCGAAGGAAGTAAGAATCCTACCACGATTCTTGTTCCAAATTACACAAATAAGCGCCAAGGGCATACAACCAAAGCACTATCTATCTGCACAAAGAAATAGAGGTCTTGTCAATCGCTAATCTTGCTGGAGAATCTGTTCGTGACCTCGTGGTTAGGCTTTGTGCTCACATACCAAGTCCCATCCTTAGGGTGATTAACAGAAATACGCGTAACTTCCCCAAAAATGGTAAGTGACGTTGGCACCACACTCCTCACCTAACACAACAAAAACCATTATATTCTTAATCGCAGCAGGAGATAACTACATGTAAGCCATCTGACGACGAGCATAGTAGTTTACCAGCAGTCATGGCAACAGAAACTGCATGCCGCAGTCCTTAAAAAACTATTCATACATAGAAATGTACCCAGGTGGAGGCAACCAAGGCCTCTCCAATGGCCTAGGCCCCCGAAGATGTACTGGCATCGTAATTCGACATCGATCTACCATGCCCCATAAAGTCACCCTCGAGCTTCAAGAAGGAGGAACCTTCAATGACCTCAACCACTACAAAATCTGACGATGCTTCGAAGGTTCCAGAGGGTGATCAACATCCTTAATTGAGTCAGATTCAGAAAAACCTTCTGCGCCATCTTCAACCACCGGCATGATATCCCATAAAGGCCCATCAACACGACCCTCATCATCGACAAAGCTGTCACCATGCACCAGCACCGTGGCCTCGTTAATCCTTAAATTGGCCTTGTCATCACTAATCCTTGGATTGGACTTGACATCATTGGTCCCCAAACCGGCCTCATCCTCGTCGACCCCTAAACTAGCCTCGACATCATTAGTCCCCAAATCAGCCTCGTTCTCGCTGATCGTCAAACTGGCCTTGTCATCACTTATCCTTGGACTGGCCTTGACATCGTTGGTCTCCAAACTTACCTCGTCCTCGCCAACCCCTAAATTGGCCTCGACATTGTTAGTCCCCAAATCAGCCTCGTTCTCATCAGTCCTCAAACTTGTCTTGGCATCGCTAGCCCTTAAATTGACCTTGGCATCTCCAGCCCTCAAACCGGCCTCATCCTCTCCGACCTCTGGATGGGCCTCGACATCGTCAATCTCCAAGTTGTCTTTGGCATTTCCAACATGGAACTCCACGACACCACCCTGAACCTTGCTCCTCTTGGTCTGATTCAGCTCAACATCATCACTCGACGTCAAATATCGAACCCTAATAATCTCCACAACCCTTGGCCTCGCCTCGACAGAACTCAACGGTGCCAATCGATTGGAACCGTGGAAGACAAAGTCGCTTCTCCTCTCTCGTCACCACCTCGACTCGTTAAATCAAATCCAACTCTCA
Source organism: Lepidium aucheri (assembly GCA_900406435.1). Classification (NCBI taxonomy): domain Eukaryota; kingdom Viridiplantae; phylum Streptophyta; class Magnoliopsida; order Brassicales; family Brassicaceae; genus Lepidium; species Lepidium aucheri. Next base: position 3,820 of record OVBA01002559.1, on the reverse strand, counting down.
GTCTCACCTCGACAAAACCCGATGATGTTAATCGACCCAGAACAGTACACAACGAAATTGCTTTATCTCTCTCGCCACCATCACGCTGCATCAAATTAGATCCAGCCCTTACGCTCGCACCTGTCGAAACACTCGCCAATGATGACAAAAATGACAAAGATGACAACAAAGACGGCATCTGGGCGACGGATTCCCCAAATTTCCCTTGGCTCGTATCAGCTCTAAAGGAAATAAAAACAAAGAAAGGACTAAGTAGAGAGAGAAGAGAGGAATACCTAGACTCGCGAAGGAAAAATGAAACTATTTAACCACTATCTGACATGTGGTAGTGGAATTCACATGCGCCATCAAAGTTTCTCCTGAAAGTTTGGCGACTCTGTCCTCATCACCGAACTGGGGGGCTCTTGTTGGAGGTGGCCCTACAACCCTCTGGCCCACTTAGGATCCATTGCTAATGTCTACGTCGGTAAAGATCAGCTCTGCCAATGATGGTTGGCCATATCGAAGAGAGTTGGCCATGACAGCAATGCGCTCAGATCTAATGGGTCTCTCTAGTGAGCATCCAAGTTCATGGGTTTCGCCCGGCCCATGAGTCCGCCAAGACAAAGCATTAATTATGCACCGTCTAACACCTGAGGACGTACTGGCGGCTTCTGAATAGACAAGGTCATACGACGAAGGCAACATCCAAAACGCATAAGGAGAAAATCTTCATGGGGACTCTCTATAAAAGGCGAGAAGACTCCAACCAAGGGGACATCTCAACAACTCTACCGCACACTAAAGACCCTAACTCAATACTTTAACTTTATAATTTTTTGGCTTGACCACCTCTGTAATTTCTCATATTTGCCACTTAATAAGATTTTCTACCTCATTATCTGTTTTAATCACTGTGCTAAACTTGTTACACAACTCGAAGTCTCAACTTGACTTTTTATACGAACTGTAGAAACAGTGAAGCAATACCTAGCTTTATATATGGAATCTTGTTTTCTGCATACGCCTAAAAGAAGGTAAAACTAAAGGTGATGTTGGTAGTGGAGGTCAACTGTTTTTTGAGATATTTGAGGATATGCCCTGAAACTTTATCTTTTGGTTTTTATTTTCGTAGTTATTTTGTTAATTTGCAGTATAAAGGTTACACAAATTATGTATGGAAAATCAAAGCATAAATTGACATTCTAAATGGGCTGTGTAGATGCGTGTGAAAGACTCATTCGGACAAGTTTAAATTAAGATTGAACTTGTTTTTGGACATAACGTTGCGACTTAAAATTTTATGAATAATTGTGGTTAATTTTAAATTCGAATGTAATTAATAAACAGTAATCTCTGAAAATCACTGCTTTTTAAATAGACTCCATTAAACGTACATTCACTTTAATAAAGAGAAATGAACCAATTATGACTGAAAATGATTATGTTAGTGATCCGTAAAATAATATGAGGCATATATTATATATAATGCATTAAGTAAAACGCATTATATATGATATAGTACAATTAAAGTATTATATATATAGATATAAATAAAGGTTTCTGCTGCATTTATTAAAAAGTGTAATTATATTATGAAATGTTAATATAATATAAAAGAAATTAAAATTTTGTGTTTATATAGTATGTGACATGTTAATTACTACAGTGGCTTTATCATATTAGATATAAATGTTACAGTAAAATTATTAATTGATCATGATTAAAGAGATCTAAAATGATATACAAATTCTAGTGATCAATTGAATTATTATTTATATTTTTAAAAATCATCTAAATGTGGATCATTGGATATATTTTATAATAAAAAAAGGATTAATCATTTCCACTCTAGTCGATAGTATGTTTACCCAAAGCTAACATATATGTATGATTTATATGTGTGATTTGATTAATTATAAAAGTATTAAAAAACTAAAACTAGCATTACTTATTGTGTGTGTATTTAAATATTGCCCAAAAGTTACTTAAACACATACTTTTAAAGTCTAGATTTAAATTTATGAATATGTATAAAAGTCTCAAAACACTAATGCATAAGCATGTATAAATACTTGCAGCTTCATCTAGTATGTATGCATCTATTAACTCTATCGTAAAGTTTAATGGACTGAACTATGAGGAGTGGTCCGAACAGATCCGGTTTACACTGGGTGTAATGTCATTGGACCATACAATACTCACTGGTGATAATTCCTCATCCATTACAGATGATATCTCCAAAGCTAATAAGTCTCGTTTTGAGACTTGGGAGCTATCTAGCAGGCCGAGCTTGAACTTCATGAGAATGACGATGGAGGAAAGTATCAAGCCATCTATGCCCAAGACTGAGAAAGCTAAGGGATTCATTAGAAAAATTAAGGAGTGTTCACAATTGGATTAGGCATACAAGTCAATTGTAGAAAATCTCATGAGTGAGCTGACTATGAAAAAGTTTGACTAGTCTCAGCCGATCCATGATCATGTGACGCACATGTCGAATTGGACATCAAAGTTAAAGGCCTTAGGAATGGGTGTTCATGAGCCTTTCTGTAATACCCACACTCGGTAAATCCGTAAACACACGAGGTGTGGTATGTGAGTACAGTACAAATGGATGAGCCAAACTTGGACATTTGGTTTAGATGAGTTGAGAATGGGCATTGAAAACCCAAAGAATGAGAAAGAGCATGAAAAACCATGAAAAACGAGCTAAGGAAGGATTTTTAGGGCAAAAATGATTTTTGGACAGCTTGGTCGGATCGGATAGATCTGGTCGGATCGGACAGATCTGGTCGGATCGGACAGCTTGGTCGGATCGGACAAGTCTGGTCGGATCAGACAGTCTGGTCGGATTGGACGTCTGGTCGGATCGGACAGGAACGGTCGGATTGGACAGCTTGGTCGGATCGGACAGGAATGGTCGGATCTGATAGCCTTGTCGGAACGGACCAGTCTGGTCGGAACGGACCGCGCAAACTGCATGGATCGCATACGCCGATCGGTTTGGACAATCATGTTCGGATCGGATGAGATTTTGTGGTTTGATGTGATAAGCTTGGTTTTGACACGAATTAGGTTAGGTTTGGACATGAAATGTTGAGTACTAAAGGGCTTGAAAAGCCTAATGGACCAAAGGGAAAAATGGCCGAATTATTATGGACCAAGGGTTGATTTTATGGGCCAAAAAGAATGCTTAAAGGGCTTTGATTAAATGAGGATAAACTTCAGCCCAATAAGGAGATTAGGGTTAGAATTAGAGTATATATTCGATCCTTAGAACTCATTGTGAAAGAATCCGCAAAAACAAACCCAAAGTTAGAGAGAGAAAGCACGAAAAAGAGAGAAAGCAAGATCGATCTCGTGAAATCAAGCAAGGAGCTGAATCAAGTTTAGGGTTTTGTTGGCAAGAGCAAATCGAACCCCATAGAGCAAGAAGAATCGAAAAGGAAGCTTAGGCAAAGGTGAGTTCGTGATCGTAAGGCATGATTAGTCATGTATTTGGTGATAGGTTGAATGGAACCCTAGAATGGTTAGGTTGAATGGTTAGAGGTGAATGGAATTGTCTGATTCGTAATTGTGTGATTAGAGCCAAAGGCTCGTGTGTGAATAGAGCCGAGGGCATGTGTGATTAGAGCCGAGGGGTCATGTGTGAATAGAGCTGAGGGCTCGTGTGTGATTAGAGCCGAGGGCTNGGGCTCGTGTGTGATTAGAGCCGAGGGCTCGTGTGTGAAAAGAGCCAAGGGCTCGTGTGTGAAAAGAGCCAAGGGCTCATGTGTGATTAGAGCCAAGGGCTTGTGTGTGAAAAGAGCCAAGGGCTCGTGTGTGATTAGAGCCGAGG